>PJEN01015491.1:0-42588 GCA_004024605.1 Pteronura brasiliensis
TCCTGTTTACTAGGAGTGATGGAAGTGGGCATCCTTGTCTTGTCCCAGACCGTAGAGGAGAAGCTCTCAGCCCGTAGAGCTGACCGTGGGGTCGGTGCGCTTGCTGTGTCTGACCCTCGCCGTGGTGAGGCGGTTTCCTCCGGTACCCCCTGTGTTGAGTGTTCCGTGATGGGAGGATGATTCTGTCCGATGTCCTGCTCGGATGTGCTTGTCCCTTCTGTCAGAGTGGCGTGCCGTCCTTGGTTGGTGATGCACGTGTGCTCGCTGCATCGGCGAGCATTATTAAAATGTCTTACTCTAAGTTGTGTAGTCGTAGTGCAGGACGCTTGGAAAAAAGAAAGCTGCAGATTTCTCTGTCCAGATTTGATTTATTTCTTTCTGGTCATTTTTTTCCTCAGCATTGTTCAGTGGTGACTGTTGTTGCATGGTCACTGTGAGTCACTACTGGCCATGGTCGTGCAGTGCTCCAGGTGGCGGGACCTCGGTCCTGCAGTTTGGGAAGGAGGAGGGGTGAGCACGGTGACAGGTGCTGCACGGTTACGTCGTGTTCATTCATTTATTCGCCTTCAGACAACCACAGGGGTTGGCGCTGCTGACTTTACCGACGTGCCCTTGGACGAGCAGAGACGTGGGGTGGCTGGGCCTTCCCGCTGCACGTGCTCAGCCCTGCCTACATCATCCGTCGGAGTCCTGCAAGGCTGCTGTTCCCGGTGCACATGTGGTGATGTCCACGCGAGCTGGGAGCTTGGAGGCAGTCGGCGCGAGAACCGTGGTCCCAAACACACTCCATGCGAGGCCTCGGCTCGTCACCCCGTTCGCCTCCTCCCGGCGCGTCCGCTGTCGGGACCACCTGCACTTGTCCTCGCGCCACTGCTCTGTTCCTGGGCAACGGGCGCTGGTGGGTTCCCATTGGGTTCAGTAGTCTCCTCGCACCGTGTCTCCCTGCTTAGAAGGATTGTTTCCCGATGGACACTCGGGCTGTCCTGGGCATCCCTCTGCCACAGACGGCCACCAGTGCAGACTGGAGGGGTTGTTGGCATGCGAGTCCGGGAACAGGTTCCTCCCGACTGCAGGATGTGCGGGTACTGACTGGGCCGAGCTCTCGCGGGGACGCCTTTGTAGTAGCCGCACACGGGGGTTCCACCCCCCACGTGCCCGCTGGTACCGGGGCTGCTCATTTGCACACATGTTGTTACTCGTGTCTTTTTTTTTTTTTTTTTAAAGATTTTTTATTTATTTATTTGACAGAGATCACAAGTAGGCAGAGAGGCAGGCAGAGAGAGAGGGGGAAGTAGGCTCCCCGTTGAGCAGAGAGCCCGATGCGGGGCTCGATCCCAGGACCCCGAGATCATGACCTGAGCCGAAGGCAGCGGCTTAAACCACTGAGCCACCCGGGTGCCCCGTCACTCGTGTCTTAGTTTACATTTCTTTGCTCGTTAGTGAGGTCAGACGGCTCACGGTGTTCTTACACGGCATCGGCCTTCCTTGGCAGTGGACTCCTGTCCTCCTTCATGTGTTTTCCCACCGGGCTCTTCTGCTTTTCTGTTGGTTTACAGAAGCTTAGGTTCTTCTGGACATTAATTCTTTTATGCATGTCATACTTCTAGAAGTTCTGTTGTCTTTTTACTAATGTATCCCAACTGTTCCTATTAAACAGAAAATTTTAATTTTGTAGTTATCAGATTCATTGTTTTTGGCCTAGTGTTTTGTGCTTTTGAAATTTTTAATTTTTTTAATTTTTAAAAATTTTTTTAAAAAATTTATTTATTTATTTGACAGAGAGAGAGAGACACAGCGAGAGAGGGAGCACAGCAGGGGGAGTGGGAGAGGGAGAAGCAGGCTCCCCAGTGAGCAGGGAGCCCGATGCGGGGCTCCATCCCAGGACCCTGGGACCATGACCGGAGCTGGAGGCAGAGGCTTCCCTGACTGAGCCACCCAGGCGCCCCTGATGTTTTTTATTTAAGGAATCCTTAGTGAGACCGCAAGACTGTTGGGCCGCATTGTCTTCTATCAGTGTTGCATCTTACTTGCCACAGTTCCTTAATCCATCCCTGCATCTCTCCATGCGGTGGGCAGGGCCCCTTTTCTGTTTGTTTTTCTTTCTCTAGCGAGTCTTCCTTCCGTTTCGACATCGAACCATTAGAGACAGAGATGCTTGTGGGAGATACTTGAGGGTTAGTGTGGTCATGCCAAGATTCCTGAGTCGCCTTCCCACCACTCTGCAAGCAGGGATGGGTTGTTTACAGTTTTGTGAATCCGTGAACGCCAGAACCGCAGACCAGGAGGGGGCCCTGGCACGCGCTCGTTCACCTGCTTGCTGAGCGTTGCGAGCCTGCAGGCGGCTGCCCTGCCCACGAAGTGCGTGACGTGTCCAACGCACGTGCACTGACTGCAGGGTCAGCCCTCAAGTAACTGGCCGCCGCCTCCGGGAAGTCCCTCCCTTCCTCCCTCCGCAGATGAAGGCCCCTGTGGAGGGTCTCCTTTCCTTTCCTTCCCCTTCCATCCTTCCTTCCTTCCTTCTTTTCTTTTTGGAGACCCCACGTGAATGGGATTGGGGGTTGCAGACGGGGAGAGAGAGAATCTTAAGCACACTCCACACCCAGTGCAGAGCCCGACGCAGGGCTCAGTCTCTCACAACCCTGAGGTCATGACCTGAGCCGAAATCAAGAGTCAGACGCTTCACTGACAGAGCCCCCCAGGGGCCCCATGTACCCTGCATCTTAATGAAGATACAAAAAGGTGTCATCACCCCTGGAGTTCCTTGTACCCCTTGGTGGTCATTGCCCTGCCTCCAGCCACAAGCACTGATCTGCTTTTCACCGGGCTGACTAGCTTTGCTGGTTCTAGAGTTTTATGGAAGTGGAACCGTACAGTCCATTTTTTTTTTAAGATTTTATTTATTTATTTATTTGACAGAGACCACAAGTAGGCAGAGAGGCAGGCAGAGAGAGAGGGGGGGAAGCAGGCTCCCCGCTGAGCAGAGAGCCCGATGCGGGGCTCGATCCCAGGACCCTGAGATCATGACCCGAGCCGAAGGCAGAGGCTTAACCCACTGAGCCGGCCAGGCGCCCCCACCCTACAGTCCATTCTTCCCACGATTGACGTTTCCTGGTCCACATGGGTCGGGATTCGCTTGCCATGCATCTTGGCAGTGGGTGGACACACGGCAGTTTGAGAGGCCGTTCCCCTGCTGAAGGGCACTGGGGAGACTTGCATTTGGGGCTGTTAGGGTAGACGTTGCTCTGCTGTCCTGTGTGGGCAGAGGTGGTGTGTATCTGGGCCCGTGCCGGAGTGTGGAGCACCGGCCCCAGGGGGCAGTCGCGCTGGGGAGTGTGTGAGGCCGAGAGCCGGAGGACGGTGGGTGGTGGGTGGGTTCTCGCGTGTGCGTACGTCGTCTTCGCACACGTGTGTTAGATGCACTTCGTGTGTCGTGTCAGAGCACCACTGGTTCCGCGGGGATTTGGGGGACAGTTAGAAAATGGTGTGAGCAGAGGGCATCGTGCGTCCGATCCCCTGTGGGAGAGGGAGGTGCGCGGAGGAGAGATGGGAGGATCAGGACGAGGAGTGGAGCCAGGAGCAAAGCTGCCACAGGGCACTCGTGCGGGAGGCCCCATGGCTCGTTGGGAAGGAGCGTCCGGGACTGGCAGCCGGCCGCTTCCTGGCAGTCAGCTTGGGGGGCGGCCTCACCCTCGCGGTGTACGTGAGGGGTTCTGCTGCTCAGGTCTCTCGCAGTACGAACCCCAGAAAGAGATTTGCTCCCAGCGTTCTGTGTCGCAGAGCTCACGCTGGGCGGCAGAGTCTGGTCCTGTGTCGCATGGTGGGGCTGAGGCCTGGGACGCGGTTTTAATGAAACGGTGGTGGTCGGGTCGAAGGGCGAGCCGGAGGGCAGCCCGAGTCTTCCCCTGGACGGCCGCCCCGGCTGGGGCTGGCGCGGCCGGGGACGCTGCGAAGGCCACGAGGGCCAGAGCCCGCGTGGGGAGGCCTGTGCGCCGTGGCCGAGCTCCGCGTGTGCGGCCCCGGGGGGACGAGAGCGCGTCAGTACGTGGGCCGCAGGGAAGGTCTCTTCTTCCAGGTGAGACGCGCCTGGTGTTTCTTAAGTTTCCGTCTAACTGTAAAACAACTCAAGGTGTCACTTTACTGATTTTCACGAAAGTCGTGGCATAAGTAACGCCGTGACTGATGGCAAGCTGTTTGGGGGAATAAAGTGGAGACTTTCGTTTCCTGAAACGAAAAGCCTTTTAATGCCGTTAGAGTTAAGGGGGGAAATGGAAAGGGTTGTTTCTGAGGGGGAGGTTGTTAGTCCCCCCAAACCTTCACAGTGAATCTGTCAGTGAACACTCAGTTATTTTACTAATAAATAGTAACACTGTCCTTTATGTTAGCTCAGAAATGAGGGAAATTAAGATTCAGTAGTTATGGTCAAACAGCAGGAATTGGGAAAGGAGGCAGACGTGCCGGCAGGTCGCACCGCGCCTTTTCTCCACAGAGCCGCGGTGGGGCCTGCGGTGGGGGAAGAGCTCCGTCGGCAGCCGAGCCCGCGGGCAGACGTGGAGGGGCCGGTGCCCGGGGCTCGGTCTGCCACGCGCCGGATGCCTGTCTCGGGCACGTCTCCCCCGGCTGCGCCCCGGGGTCTGTGCGAGGGAGAGCTGGGGCTCTGCGTGGCGCCGGCGTCCTCGAGCTCCGCGTTGTCCCCCGACGCCGGACCAGCGCGGCTGTGTGACGTCGCGTCCCCGAGGAATTCCCCGCCGCAGCCGCGGTCGGTCGTCTGGGCCCTCTGGGCTGGTGGGCCGCCCCTCAGCAGCGACAGCGCCCAGACTTCCTCGGCGGGAGACGCCCGAGAGCGCCGGCCGCGCCTTCCCCTCTGAGCGCGCAGGTTGGTGCCCCGCGGGCCACGACGCCCAGGGCACACTCCGGTTTGTGCAGTTTCGTTCCAGAGAAAGGCCCCTAGATGCGGGGACTGCGTGGAGCTGCTCGTCCTGCCTGGTTCCGGCCGAGGACACGTCAGGGCTTGGTGGTGGCTCAGAGTGAGCCACAGACCGGGTGGGATGACGCGGTTTGCCGAGTGTGTGGTCTCCAGCGGTGTGGTACGAGTCCCTGGGATCGCGTCGTTACTAGAAGGACTGAAGGTAGAGAATCGCTTAGGAAATAATCACTTGTGAGATTTCTTTTGAAAGAACGTTCAATAGCCGCGGCTTCTTACCACTCAACTGCATTTGTGCCTTTGTCTCGGGACTCGCACAGTTGGGTCGGGTGACGCGCCGCGCTGGGCCCTGCAGCCTTCTGCTCGGTGCCGAGCGCTGGGGAGACCTCGGGGCAGACTACAGGAAGGGGAGTGGGCAGGATGGGGGAAAGTAGGACTCACTGACACAGTCCAGAGAAACGGGGTAGAACATTTAAGTATCAGACATTTACGTACTGTGTCATGGTTGGTGCTGCGTTCGGCCGCTCTCTGTGCAAACCCAGCTTGCTAGTTCCGCCTCCTCGTTTGCTAAAGACACGTCCCTGTGGTGGGTCAGCCGCATGTGAGACAGTGGAGGCCTGGCGTGACCTGGTGTGGAGGGCTTGCCGGCATTACCGCCAGGGAGACGGGTGGAGGGGCAGCAGCCGTCTCCAGCTGGTGGGGGGACAGACAGTCCCGATGAGGGCACAGTGGGAGGTCTGCGCGCTGCCCCTGCTCGCTGAGCTGCCCAGTTCTCCTTGGAAGGAGCCTCTCTGGATCGCTCCTGGATCTACCACTAGATCTTACGCAAGTGCAGACAGGAGCCTAGAATGGTTTTGGGAAACTACCATTTTATACCGTGATTTTATTTACCAGCTTCTTTTTCCTTTTTCTATTTAAATTGGGGTATAATTTACAAATAGCATAGTAGCTTCAGGTACCCGACATGATTCAGTATCTGTATATACAGCTGACTCTTGAACAGCATGGGTTTGAACTACAAGGATCCACTTACAAGCGAGTTTTTTTTTAAAAGCTGGGATGGAACTGGAAATGTATTTCCTCCTAAGATTCATAGTAGCACTTTCCTTTTCCTAACTTATTGTAAGAAGATAACAGTACGTAGTCCATTGAACATGCAAAATGTATGTGAATTGACTGTTCATGTTATCAGTTAGCTTATGGCTAATAATGGGTTATTAGTAGTTAAATTTGGGCAAGTCCAGATTTCTAGGTGGGTTTTCAGCCGTGCTGGGGTCGGCCCCCTTAACCTCCTGTGTTCAGGCTGGACGGTACTGTGGTCCCATCTAGAGCATTCATCATCTTGCATAGTTCGAAGAAACATTTTTTTCTCGTGATGAGGAGTTTTAAGATCTACACTCTTGGCAACTTTTGAATACACAATATAGTATTGTTAACTATAAGCATCTGCTGTGCATTTTACCCCCATGACCTTTATTTTGTGGCTGGCAGTGGATACCTTTAACCCATTTCATCCCCCACCCCACTCCCCACCTTTGGCCACCCCACTTCTGGCCACCACCAGTCTGTTCTCTGTGTCTGTGAGCTTGGTGTGTGTGTGTGTGTGTGTGTGTGTGTGTGTGTGTGTGTGTGTTCAGAATCCATATATCCATGGGATACATCAGACTGACTGCACAATGCCCTCGAGAGCTATCCGTGTCACAAATGGCAACATTTCGTTCATTTCTGTGGCTGAATAATACTCCTGCGCGGGTGTAGGTGTGTGTGCATGGGTGGTGGGTGTGGTTCGGACTTGCCTTACCCTGATGACTAGCAGTGTTCAGCATCAGTTTGCATACCTGCTGGCCAACTTTTGTCATCTTTAGAAGTGTTGGTTCAGATGTTTCACCAGTTTTTTTAAAAAGATTTTATTGATTTGAGAGAGAGTGAAAGTTCACAGAGGGAGAGGAAGAAGCAGACTCCCCGTGGAGCAGGGAGCCCGATGTGGGAGTCAATCCCAGGACCCTGAGACCAAGACCTGAGCTGAAGGCAGACGCTTCATGGACTGGGCGAGGGGTGCCTGGCTCTTTGTTGTTGAGTTGTATGTTCTTTCCCCTGATTTTTCAAACATAGTATCTTAGAACTTACATTATCTTAACATCTGCAACATTGCTTCATTTTTTACTGGTTACACAGTAACTCCTGGTATGACTGTGGTATAATTTAGCCAGTCCCCTAAGATTGATGTTTACATTCTTTCTGCTCTTGTCGCCAGCAATACCAATGTGGATCTCCTGTCTGTGTACATATAACTTCACACATGTCTGTCCGTAGGATGAGTTTCCAGACGGGGAGCTGCTGGACACGTTTCGGTGCTCGCTAGATGTTTGCCCTGCAGGGAGGTGGTCATTCGGTGGCCCCAGTGAGGCACTGCCCACCAAGCTTGCATGTCGGTGCAGTGTCCTCGTGAGCTCAGCAGATATAAAATCTTCTCTTGGGGTTTCTCTTAGTACTTGGGATTTTTAAAAATTTTTTAGAGTATGTAGCACTTCAGTTAGATATATTACAAACACATTTCCCAGATTAGCATTTGTGATTTTAACTTTGGTTACCCTGGTTTTTTTGCTGTGTAGAAATTGCTGATTTTATGTAAATTTTCCAGTGTTTTCTTAAATCACTCTGGTTTTGTTTCCTATTTGGGAGGTTTTCTCACACCATGATTTCTCTCCCATGTTTGTCTTCTAATGATTGTGTGCTTTTCTTTTTAATATTTGAATCTGACAATTCAAAATTTGCTGATGGGCACAGACTAAGGTAGGGCTTTGTCTTTATTCTTTTTTCGAGACTGTGAGGCCCTTCTCCTAATGTCGTGTGCCGATTGATCTTTCCCCTCCTAATTTGAAATGGCACTTTGATCATAATCAAAATGTGTATTTGGGTCCCTCTCTGGACTTTGTGTTTGTTCCATTGGCCTGCTGTTCATGCGCAAGTTCAATTATTTTAGCTCTATAATGTTTTGATATCTGATGTTACCCTGAGAGAATTTTCCTGGGAAGTTCTTTTTAAATTCTCTATAGAACTTTAATATTAACTTGACCACTTTGTGGTGACACTTTATTAAATTATCTTAGGGGCAATTCAGATTTTGTTGTCTTCCATTCAGATATCAGGCATGTCTCTCCCATCTCTTCATCTTCTCCAGTATCTGTCACGTTTCAGGATTTTTTTCATACAGATCTTGTCATTTCTTCTATTTATCACTGTCTGTTACTATCTTTCTTATTGCTGCTGTAAATAATTGGGGTCTTATTTTAATCTTTAACTGTATTTTTGGTTTGTATATATGAGTGCTATTCATTTTGATGTATTCATTTGTATCCACACAAATAATTGATTCTATTATTTGGTTATTTAAAATAGTATCTCAGCTAATTTTCTTGGGTTTTCTACATATGTATTCTGCAGATAATGATCATTTTAAATCTTTACCAACTTTTACATCATTTCTTTATTCCAGCTATGCTGGTTATTACCTTTGGCAGAGGGTTAAAGTCATCTTTGAATATTTCTGATTGAAATAAGGAAGTATTTACTCATTCCATCTTGTTAGAGGCAGGTGGTCGGATTTTTATAAATGCCTTTTTAATACATATAGAAATCTTCATAGTTTCTCATTTTTGATCTATCAATGGGATGAATTCTATTCCTAGATTTCTTCATAATAATAAATCTTTGCAAAATCCTGGAATTAAACACGTAGTTATGGTATATTCCTTTGATTTGTTTTTTTGAGTGTATTAGAATGTTAACATCTGTCTTATATTTATACTTAATATTATTTTGTCATTTGAAATATTTAAGGTTTTTATAGTGTTCCTGTGGAACACTGACTTTTCTGTGCTATTTTTGTAGGGGTTTGTTACCATTCTTATGCTAGATTCCTTGCTTTCCTTCTTTATTTTGTACCAGAAAAGTTTAAACCACATCAGAGTTATGTGGCCATTAAGAGTTTGATCAAATTCCCTTGTGAATATGTCCCTACCTGGTGTTTTTCTAAGAAAGCTCTTTGCCAACTTCTTCTATTGATTTATTTTGAAATTTTTCATTTCACATATTCTGTTTTTTTCTATGGTCAACCTTTGGTCATTTATATTTTCCTAGAAAATGATAGTGTTTGTTTATTTTTTATTTTTGCACAGAAATGAACAAAGTAGTTGCTTATAATTTTAATTTCTCTCGTTACATTGGCTGTGGCTCTGTAGGCATTTCTTAGTTTATGTGCTTTGTTAATTTCACTGTTAATTTGAGAAGCTGGTGATGTCTCTGTTTTTCCCTTGAGGGGCTCTTAGACTAACACTGGTTTTCACTTTTTATTTTTTAACTGGCTCTGCTTTAGCTTTTTAGTTCCTGTGCTGAGATTTTTTTTTTTTTTGCAATTTTTATTTTTTTATTTTTATTTATTTTTTAATTTATTTATTTGACAGGCAGATCACATGTAGGCAGAGAGGCAGGCAGAGAGAGAGAGAGAGGAGGAAGCAGGCTCCCTGCTGAGCAGAGAGCCCGATGT
Organism: Pteronura brasiliensis; assembly: GCA_004024605.1. Classification (NCBI taxonomy): domain Eukaryota; kingdom Metazoa; phylum Chordata; class Mammalia; order Carnivora; family Mustelidae; genus Pteronura; species Pteronura brasiliensis. Next base: position 9,468 of record PJEN01015491.1, read on the forward strand.
GGGACTCGATCCCAGGACCCTGGGGTCATGACCTGAGCCGAAGGCAGAGGCTTTAACCCACTGAGCCACCCAGGCGCCCCTTTTTTGCAATTTTTAGATAACGTTTTTAATTCACTAGTTTATGATAGTTTTCCAGTTTTGTTACTAATACCGGGTTTGCTTTCACTGCGAGGAGTGTCTGCACTTTTGGAATCTAAAGTAAAGTTGTCTGGGAGGGACACCTGGGCTCCCGCAGTGGAGCATCGGACTCTTAGCTCAGCTCAGGTCATGACCTCGGGGCCGTGAGATCGAGCCCCGTGTTGGGTTCCGTGCGCAGCACAGACTCCGCCTGAGCTTACGATTCCTCCTCCCTCTGCTCCTCCCCTGCACACACACACACTCTCAAGTACGTAATTTAATTAAATAAGGTTTTCGTGTCCAGTTTTATGCTCAACTGTAATGAATTTTCCTTGGACCTGTTGAAGGGCAGAACAAATTTAACTAGATTTGCCTTGTTAATGAGCTCTTCTGTATGAATACCTCGTTCTGTCCGCTGGATGTTTTTGTGGACAGAGAGCAGTGAAGTCTCATAATTCTGTATTCCTGTCAGTGTTTCCTTTATTTCTTACAGTCTTCGCTTTTTAACAACCTGTGCCCTGTGTGTCTTCATTTTTTATTATTTTTTAAGATTTTATTTATTTATCTGAGAGAGAGCAATTATGAAAGGAGAAGGTCAGAGGGAGAAGCAGACGCCCCATGGAGCAGGGAGTCCGACGTGGGACTCGGTCCCGGGACTTGGGGATCACGACCTGCGCCAAAGGCAGTCGCTCAACTCACTGAGCCACCCACGCGCCCTAGTGTCTTTCTTTAAAAAAACGATTCTTGCCTTGGATTCCACGTCCTGTCGGCTGCCATGCTGGTCCCTGCGCCTGGATTGCATTTCTGCCATGTGCCTGTGTCCGTTCTCACCTACTTGTTCTGTCACGTTGGAAGTCTGTCCTGTAGACCGTGTGTTTTCAGTGTTGTGATCCAGTCTGTCTTTTTTGTACCGTGGAGTTAGGCAGTGTTTGTTTATTAAACAAAGTTGGTTTTGGTCCTGTCATTGTATGTAATATGCTCTCTGTTTCTCTTGGGGTTTTTTGGTGTGTTTTTTTTTTTTTTTTTTGAAGATTTTATTTATGTATTTGACAGACAGAGATCACAAGTAGGCAGAGAGGCAGGCAGAGAGAGAGGAGGAAGCAGGCTCCCCACTGAGCAGAGAGCCCGATGCGGGGCTCGATCCCAGGACCCTGAGATCATGACCTGAGCCGAAGGCAGAGGCTTTAACCCACTGAGCCACGCAGGCGCCCCTCTTTTGGTGTTTTTACGTTTCACCACATAAAGTGTTTTTTTAAAAGAGTTTTTTCAGATTTTAGAACATTTGTACTTTTGTTCTGATGGTTACCGTCCTAAATGTAGACGGAATACTTCATTCCTGAGGTCTTTTCTGTTGGCTTTCTCCTGTGAATGGGGAGGATGTTTGGACCGGTTCACCTTGGCCCGCATCCCTACCCTGAGGCCCATGCCAGACTTGATGATATCCACTAGTCCGGACTTCTTGCGGGAGAATCGAGCCTCACCAGTGACCCGCCTTTTCCCCTCAGGCTGTCCATCAGCATCTGGGTCTCTCCCTGGGCCCTGTCGACTGTGCTCGCAGGTCAGTTGGTCAAGGCCGCGGGATGCTCACCTTGGTCCCCTCCTCTCCTCGTGAGCTCTCCGGCTGCCTGCGTTGACAGGTGGAACACATGATCTCATCAACAGAGAGCAGTGGTCTGCCACGCACGGATGTCCGTCAGTCCTCAGTTGGGATTCACTGTTTGTTGAAATGTGTCCTTTGAATTTGGAAGGTGGTTCCATGAGGAGTACTTGCATTCGTGAAGTGATTTGTCGTGAAGGCTTTGACACTGAAATGACAGACGGACCTTGTGGGCCTCGCCCCCGCAGCTTGTACATGCACGGCTGTCTGGGGAGACGGCGGCTGGCCCGGCTCGCCTCCTGTGCCTTGTGTCTGCATGCCCGGGAGCCTCCTGGTAGAGATTGAAGGATTGGGAGGATAGCGCACATTCCCGTATGTAACACTGTCCTTCCTTCGGAAACGACCTGTGAAGCAGATATGCCCTCACGGTAACGTGAGTTCCTAGAGCTGGCGAGCGCGAGGGAGCCTGCGGTAGCCGTCTCTGTGCTCCAGAGTATGTCTGAAATACGTTCTTAAAAATTGAATAAAATGCCATGTAACTGTAAATCAGGGATTCTGGTTAGTGATCCAATCCAAAGTATATTTCATGGAAAATCACATTTTTGTCTTATTGACCCCAACATATATTCTTGTTTCTTTACATGTCGGCAACTGCTCCTATGATTCTTACACGTTCTTCAGTGTCATATCCTGAGTTTTGAGTTAGAGTATTTTATATTCTGAAGTCTTGTAGCTGGAGATGATAAAATTCTGAATTTAGACTTTGCAGAGCAAAAGTTAGTGACAGTCGCGGAGGCCAGAGCTACGTGGGATGTTAGACTAAAATATATTAAGTGATTTCTGTTTGCTGGTTAAGGACTATTTTGAACAATTACTCCTCTAAAAACACAAATAGGATTGAGGTTTAAAACAGCATGATAATTAAAAGACTTAAATGTCCAAGATTTTGTTTCTTCTGTAGGGCCCTCAGAAGCACAACTTATGACAAAGGAGAAATAAATCACCCTAATTATTTGTTTATTTTCGAGTCCTAAGGGGTTTTTAATTTGTTTTCCCTCTGCACTCAGGTACATGTCTCGAGTCCACGGTATGCACCCAAAAGAGACCACGCGTCAGCTGAGCCTGGCTGTGAAAGACGGTCTCATTGTCGAAACCTTAACAGTAGGCTGCAAAGGCTCAAAAGCTGGTATTGAGCAGGAGGGATACTGGTTGCCAGGAGATGAGATCGTAAGTATATTTTATCAGATAAATTTGGAGATGTTGACTTGACATCTTGGAACATTATTTAACTCCAACACATAGTAGTTCATTTTTGGAAGTTCCGTAGTATTTTACTTCAGTATCTCTTATGAACAGGAAGGGCCTACATTGGCAGGATGGATAATTTCCTCCCTCGTTAGGAGGAAACTCACTTCTAAAAAGAGCCTCCTTTCTCTGTCCAGTTTCCCTTGAATCTGAAAAATAAAACAGAGTCCCCTTTTACTGTACGCATACAGCGGTCTTCCTGTTTTCTTCAGGAAACATCAGTGCGGACTGTTTCTTGCAGGCTAGTGTCGATGCCGTGTAGACAGAGTGAACAGGAAGTTGTCCTCCCGGGCTGATGGCATCTGTGCCCAGGGGCGTCTGCGAGTGGGACTTGTGCAGGAGTTACAGCTCCTTGGGCCCCTTGGGCCGTCTCCTCACTGACGGTGACCATAACTGGTCTGCTGGCGCTCCAGCAGAAATCAGGAAAGACAAAGCTCATTTTCTTTATATTTTGCCTAGTTCTTACTTTGACTCCCCTTCTGAGTGAGGACATTTCAGTCTTTTCTTTTACTTGGAGCCTCAGGCACATAGAGAAGTGCTTTTGTTTCTTACGTAAACATTGGTTTCATGTGTAATACTTTTATTTTTCTACCTTTACTGGCCTATGATAGTTCTAATACCTTGATTAGAAAAGTCTTAATTTTTGCTAAGGCACATCATTTAAAGATGATAGGTTTCAAATATAATAGATACTTTTTCAAAGTTTCTAAAAGGAATCGATTTAGTAGGTAGGTGTTTTGAGAGTGTTTATCGTGACTTCTCCAATACCATAAAAATGACACAAAATCTTAAAATTGGTTCTCTGTGGGAACTTTTCCCAAGAATCGTGAATTGTATTTTCCTCTCTGGGTCTACAGCAGATGTGGCCCTATTCACGCTTGCTGTCCAGTCCCAGAGCAGCAGACCACATGTTTTCTGGGGGCAGCTGGTCTAAATGTTAGAGAAGCTGTTCAGTTTTAACACTGTGTTTGTCAGTTTAATCTCTGCCTTCCAAGTTTTAGGAAAGAAAATTCACACTTTCCACAAATAGAAAATGTGGAAAAAAACAATGTTTACTTTCATTGGTATCATTTGATCTGTGCACTTGAAGTGCTCTTGAAAACTTAAGCAAGAATGTTTTTATCATAATAATTTCTTTGTTCACATCCTCTCAGATTAGTAGAGCTTTGTTGCCAGTAAAGAAACTTTGGGGACCAAGTCCCAATAATTACAACGTGAGGTGATCTAACCCTGTCCCCACCAGGTGCTGATAAGCTTATTATAAACTGAAAATAACCAAGTAATAGAAAATGTCTAATCCCAGACACTTGCAAGATCTGTAGTATGGAAATTTCTGAGGTCTCCATATAATTAACCAAGAGTAAGCACAGCTTAATGGACAGGATTTTGGTTGGTTTTCCAGGCAAAAGATTTTACCTCCTGCTTTTTAGGGTTATGCCTCCCAGGGAGCTTTCTTACTCTTCAAGTGGGAGTTTGGCTCCCACTGAGCAGCTAACGGGCCACATTAGACTCTGTGTTCTGTGTTGGACATATTTATAGTGTCATCCCTCTTTTCTTTTTTCAAGATGAAAATTTCAAACAACCAGTGTCCAGGTTCTATTAATTCTGGTTGATTCTTAACAAACATTTCCTATACTAAGTATGCATGTTTCTAGTGCAGCTGGGGTTGTGAAAATTGTGCCTAGTTTATAAAATAAGCAGATACTAAAGATGCAGAGGCAGTGTAGTGTAGCAGAAGGAGGTCAGGTCTTACATGTGAACACAGAGGGTCCCCATCCCAGCCCATGCGTTTATTTTGCTGTGTGACCTTGAGGAAATTTCTTAACCCCTGACCCTCATTCTTCACCTAAAATATGAGCATATGAATATGTGTTTCATTTGATTATTTTCAGTTTTAAGTGAGATTACCTATATAAAGCGTATAACCGTGTACTCAAAGCAAGTTTTGGCCAGCAAATAAGTGTGCTTAAGAAACATCCCTATGTAGTGTAGCAAAAACACATTTCTTAATAACCACACAAACAAAAATTGTCAGCAGGGTCTTTTTACTTCTAAACCCATCTCTTCCAACACAAGGACATGTGTAAAGACGTTTCCCCAAGACACTGGCACAGTTTGAGGACCAGCTGTGGAGTGATGAGGCCGTGTGTGGTTCCCAGAGCCCCGACTGGGTTAACCCAGGCTCCTCGTGCTGTCAGGCTGCTGTGTTCACGCACTGAGTCCCCTAGAAGGACGCAAAGCTCATGTGTGGCCTGGCATGTGGACCACTGTGTACCGGGCTGCTCTGACCTGCACGACTCGGGGAGGTGCGCTCAGCCCCCACTACCAGCAGCCCGCGTGGCAGCCGCGTCTCCTCAGGGAAGCCAGCGCCAGGGGAGGGCCCTGCTGCGACTCGCACGGAGGAGTTCGTGGGCCAGCGTTGGAGTCTGGGCGCTCCTTCATACCTCCCCACCTGTCCGTACGATTCTCTGAACATCGAGTTCTTAAATTGAAAGACGTGTTATTCATCTTGCTGACTGTCGACTTTCTAACTCACTATCGAGAGAAGTCAAGCAGATACACACGGCTCTGAGAACGAAAGGCATAAGATTTTGTACTTACTGCTTTTTAAACCTTTGATTGGAAGTTAAAGGATTTTTTTTTTTTTTTAAGTATTTATTTATTTGTGAGAGAGCGGGGGGAGGGGCAGGCAGAGGGAGAAGGAGAAGCAGGCTCCCCACTGAGCAGGGAGCCCAATGCGGGGCTCGATGACGGGACCCTGGGATCAGGACCTGAGCCAAAGGCAGACACTTAATGACTGAGCCCCCCAGAGGTCCTGAATTTAAAATATTCTTTACTCAGGAAGTTCTGTCATTTGAAAAATGAGTGGTAAAGCTCTTCTTTAATCTCTAAAAGTAGGAGCTACAGCTCCGAGGTGGGGAAAAGTGGATTTCCCTGGCCGAGTCCCCACAGCGCATGCCTGAGATGCCTTGTGTTAGCCCAGAGCTTGGGCTTGTCTTTACTGCCATTATGGTGGGAAAGGGATGGTGGTCCCGATGCCGCTCCCATCCCTGAGCGGAGAGCCTGTTGGGGGCCCATTTGTACTCCACCTTGGCTGCCTTTTCTCCCAAAGCTGCTTTTTAAGAACTGACAAAATTGAAAGATACGCGTATCTTAGACATTATTTTTATTAAACCCGGCAATCGTGTAATAAATGCGTAATGCTAACAATAAGCCCGGAAATAATTATGTATAATCTGTCAAAGGGGAAGCCTGTGTAAGTCAAAGACTGGCCTCCTTTGTGCTGAGGCTCCTTCTGCCGGACCGGAACGATTTCTGCCCAAGTGGTGGTTCACCGGGAGAAACTGTGACACAAAGTAGTCAGTAGATGAGCATCTTCCTGGTGGTACTTTAAGTATGTCCATTTGAGAAAGCAGAAGGAAAACCACAATTATTAAAACTGAGGCCACTCTCAGTTTTTTTAACGGTTTGCTTAAATATTAGTTAGCAAAGCAGCAGAGTTATCTGCACCAGCCAATTTTAAAATGACAATCTTGTTGAACCTGGGAGGCACTCCTGGAGATTCTGTACACTTCTCTTCCAGGTCTGTGTGTCACGAATACTCGTTCATAGGATCCAAGTAATTCTGCTAGCGGCGGCTCTCAGAGTTTTCAGGATTATCTGAGCCGAGGCCAAGAGACCCAGACACAGAGTGAAAGCTTGTGCTACCTCACTGTTCAGCGTTTCCTTACATCAAGGCCTTTTTCTTCTGATTTTCAAAGCAGGGCTGCATGTTCTCCTAGACGGCTCCATTGTCTGCTCCTGCTGGAGAAGCATGCAGGAAATATGCTACTTCAGTCCACGTGTGGTCGTCACATCTTGAGAAACCTACATCTTGGGCAGAGTGTTAGCATTTGCTGGGCCGAATTTGGCATTTAGTAGCTCCCTTTGCAGTAAACACGTTGATTGCTCAGACTTCAACTTTTAGCGCAGAAGGCGCTCGCTAGAGATTTGGAAGGTCTTCTAGACGAATGCAGTGCCATCTAGTAGGGCAGGTAGCCTCGAGCTAGGGGTGGTGTGCAGATAAAACATCAAGGATGCGCTTTGATGCTGAGGTAGTTGTAATGCTGTCTGTTGTCATGACTTCCCGCTTCCTTCATGGTCCCTGGTGCAGGGCCGTGACTGACACTGAGCGATTTGGTGACAGGTGTCAAGGTTGACTCCAGGCTGCATGACCGTGGCGTGCACTGCGGAGCTGTGCAGCTTGCTCACCTCCTGGGTCTGCGCTCGAGTCTTGTTTCTTCTCTCCCGTTACTGCTATTTCAAGATCAGTGTGTTCGTAGGGCAGCTGCCCCGGGACCCCGGCACTGTCACTTGGAGCCCTTGGCCAGTTTTCTGCAGCTGCCTCAGGTGCGTGTGGGAGCTCGGGTCCCAGCTGCCACGCCTGCTTCAGTCCCGGGGCTTCTCGTGGAATCCGGCGGGGCCTGCCGATAAGTAGGACCTCATGCTGCTTTCAAAGGAGGCCTGGGTAAAAAGATAGAATTCTTTATTTTTTGCTGTTTCCCGTGTATTTAAGGTCTTAACACTTTAAAGAAGCATAATTAATGAAAATACACATTTTGTGGTTTCTTTGAAGGGATCACATGTTCACCTGGGGATACACAGAATTTGGTCCTAATTTGCAAAGGGGTAAGATAGACACTTGCCCACCCTTCTGTTTCTCCACATTCAGAATGACCAGTCTGAAAGCAGCGGTGGTTTACATACTTCCAGGAACTTGTTACGTTCTCATCCTTTACATAAGAGAGGATTGCATCGGTGTCTTTCCCTTCAGAAGTGACACCGTTACACAGCCGTGGCAGGAAGTGTTCTCTTGATTTGCTCTTGAAAATGTACGAAGAGAAGCTGCTGAATTCAGGCAGCTTGACTGTCTCAGCCCGCTTCGTAAATACAAGTATTGAACTGAGAAATGTTTAAATTTAGATCTTCGCATTTTTGTGGTTTAGTTGTCATAAATTAATCATATGTTTTAGGTACCCTGAGTGCAAAACTTCAAGCTCATTGGATACCGTTGATATTTTTTAAGTGAAATATGTTTTATTACGTTAATGCTAATTGTGTGCAGAACTCCACATTTCTTCCAAAGATCCATTATGTGTCTTAGATGCAAAAATATGCAAAATCACTTATTTACGAAGTGAAGTAGTAAGTGTCTGTGATTATTAACTAACTAGAAACCAATTTAACTATGATTCTATGTGTATTCAAACTGTAACGTACCTAGAAGTTATTCTTGATTTGGTAAAGAATTTCCATTCTCTCCAGTAGAGCATTTTGGGCCACGCTACTCTGTTATATTCCGTTCAGCTTTGAATGATTGGTTGTGTGTGTGTGTGTGTGTGTGTGTGTGTGTGTGTTGTTCCTTTTTTTCCCTCCTGTCTAAATTCTAGTTCTCTAAGCAGAGTTATACTAGATTTATTTTTAATACATAATACTTAAAATGATGGGATATTTTTAATCACCAAATTCTTAGCTCTTGATGATTAACTAATTTTGCATTATACCGATGTTAAATACCACATCAAACACATATTTGATAAAGTGAGATTTATTTGCTCATTACATGTAAGTAGGGAATGACTTTAAATATTAGAATCTCTTTTGAATGTCCTGAGTGTGCATCATAGTTTGGGAGGCCTGGCTACAGCCACAGCTCTCCCAGCGAGCCCTCAGTCAGCCATGTGTCTTGCTCTCTAGCTCACAGAAGCACTGTGTCACTGTCATCAGGAACCTGAAGTCCTGAGGAAGAAGCGTACGCGCTCCTGCAAACGCGACCCAGTGCTGACTTGTTCTCCAGCGGGAGGTCTCAGGAGCCAACCAGCATGTACTGAGCATAGCCACTCATTTTATCCTTACAAAAACCCAGTAAATGAGGCACTACTATTTTTTTCATTTTACAGATGGAAAATGATACCCAGAGAAGCTAAGATTGTGCCCAGATCTCAGAGCCCATGAAGGCCGTAGCCGGGATTTGAGCCAGTGTAGCTCCAGGGTCTTAAGCCGACGCTGTCCGTGGTGGCGGATGGAGGTCAGCAGGCTGTTTCTCGGCGGTGGGCTACTTCCTCCTGGGTTCCGAAGACAGCCTGTGTGAACCTCACACCACGGTCAAGTACTGAGCTTACCTGTTCACATTCATGACTCCCAAGTTTTTTAAAAAAAAAATCTCGCCTCAAACCACTTTCAGATCGAAAGGTCTTACGTTCATAGTCTTGTGCAAATTTATAACGGCACCGAATTTCAGTAAAATGTTTTCGTAACATCACTGTAGGTTTTATGGTAGGTTTTTATGAATTTTCTCTTTGTCCATTTGTAGCTTTTGTGTTAGTGTCTAAGCTTCCTCTTAAACTAGGGATGACCCTTGAGTTTGCATGTCGTTGTCTTTTCACTGATGATTAGCACAGTCCTAGATAATGAGTTGATATCATCTACAAAGTCATGTAAGTTGTGTAACAAATAATAGTTTGTGTACAAAATCCCTTTAGCTCTGTGTATTGCCTGATAATGAGCAAGGTTGTAGTAGAGAGACCAAGATTATTTTGTTTTTGTTTTGAAAGGCCTACAGTATGCAGCCTTTCTCCAGGACAGCAGCCCCAAACAAGGTGAACTAATTTTGCACTATGTTATTTTACTTTTTAATTGTGCCTTTTTTCGGTATACATATCCATCTTTTTTTAGGGTCTCTTAGTTTATTCTTGCTAGAATTACTCGTTAAAATCATGCTATCTTTACATTGCTTCTAGTCTTGGATTTTATGCTAGTAGGTTTGCATTTTTAAAACTTTCTGGAAGTATTGAACTGTCATTTCACATACAGTGCTATCGATCAGGCTCTGTCTAGAGTAGTGGCTCACGTCAAATCCAGGGAAATGCACACATAGCCCTTGACACACATTGAGTATTTCTGAAGTCCCGTATCAGTGGATTGTGTCTACTGGAAGAAAAACTGCAGCAGCTCTGCCTGTAACAAACACCTTACGTCATTCATACCCATAACAACGTTTCCTGGATTCGAAATTAGTAACTTTTGAACGTGACTTCTCCATGTTACATGTGAGCAGCTGCTGCTGTCCTTGGAAGAGTGAGCAGTTGCTCTGCCAACAGGCATCCACACGTTTCTCTCAGCTTCCTTGACTGGAGTTATGCATTCATTCCCACAATTGTAAGAAACTAGGTCTAGCATTACACACTCTGGTTAAGAGAGATCCACTTTCCTCTTTGTGTCCTGCTGGGATGGGAAGGGGCGGGTCGGAAGAAGGCAGGAGGCACTCGGCAGACCGAGCTGTGTGCCTTGTCTTGATGATCCGAGTTCTCGTTTTGAGAATGACAGTTAGGTGAATTAATGTAAAAAAAAAAAATCCAAATGATGAAGGATGGCGGTTTCTGTTGTTCATAATGAGTCAAATATAAGCTACTGAAATCCTTTAAGATGTTTCTGAACAGCTTTGAAGAAAATATTCTGAAAGACATTGTTTCAGACTGGGAAAGAGTTCTGTTAATTAAAAAATAGACCAAAGTATGTTATCCTTACTGAACCCTCTAAAATCGACGATTTATGAGACAAAACTTGTAACAGCGAATTGCAGCTTCCCACCTGAGCCCCGTGAGATGGGTGCCCCAGTGACCATTGTCACGGCCAGGTGCCCACATGCATGTGTTGTGTCCAGCTCCGTGAGCTATGTTTCTTCTGCCATGCACATATTAGGGTCAAATGTCAAATCAATATCTTACCATTTTTTTTTTAGTAGTATGACTGAAATCCCTTCACCAAAGTAAGTTTGCAGCAAATCTGTACCAAGTAACCAGAAATGGTCATGCCTTTGTATTACTTTGGTTGGTAAAGACCACTTTTTCTAATAAAAAGTGAACAAAATTTACATTTTTGCAGAATTTGGTAATATACTCTAGCCATGACTCTGAATATGGGTAAGAAGACATGAACCTGGGAACTTTCTCGCTTGAAGGAGTGGCCAGTAGGCCCCTCGTGAGGTCAATCAGGGATAGGTGCAGATTCGGTGCCGGAGGAGCCCTTGTTCCCTAGACAAGTCCCACGCTGAAGCCTGCATGTTGGGGGAATGACTGACCTGAGAGGAAACCAGAAAGTTGCCCAACCCCAGAAGCAAACCATAGGCAATGATTTATGAGAAGAAAAATGATGGCGGAACATAAGCCTGGAACTTCAGGGTCCCCCTTGAAAGTGGCCTGGACTACGAGTGGGCTTGACCCTTACTCCTTTATTAACCACATCGACAGAGGAAGGTCGAGTTAATCCCTCACTCTTAACACAGGTATTTTGTTAAAAGCTAAGAGTGATATTTATGAGGAATTAATTAATGAATTAGTGCTAAACTAAGACAACTAATATCTTTCTGTTCCTAGTTTAGTGGCATTGGCTGTTCACACACAAAGTGTAACAGAAAGTGTATGAGAGCACCTGCCCTTAACACTCGTTCATTTATGGGGACACTCCCACTAAGGAAAGATGCCTACTTCCTTTTTTGTTTCTTTATGGTAATGTCCTTTTGAGAATGTGATTAAACCTTTAGTTTCACATTTTCAATTTATTTTTCCAAATTTAACAGACCCTGAAAATTTGACAACTGTCAGAACATGGACATTCTGATTAATGTTATTTTCAATAAAGCATCCAAACCATGGATGAGAAGATAAGACTAGTGAGCATCACCGTTTACTACTATTCTCTCTGTTCTCACAGTGTGCTAAGTACTTACTTTTGTTTAAAATGCAGAACAAAACAGAGGTTGGTTTATTTGAAATACTAAGCTGTAGGTGCTGGTTTGGGGTCTTCAGTTTATTGAAGAAATTATTCCATAGATCATATAAAAAAATGAAAGCTAATGTTAGAACTGGGATTGGCTCTGGACTTACTTCATTTGGGCTGGTTTTACTATCAGATCACCTTAAAATATTCTGAATATTAATACTGTTTAGGAAAGAAATTTTAAATTTAAAACAAATTTTTAGGTATTTTTTCCCTCTTGTTTTAACACAGTAAATGTCTAAAATTGTTTTTAATGCCTAACTTCTGATGGACTTTAGTTTCAATTTTGTTCTTAGTCATTGCAGATATTGACAAAATGTCATACGAAATTATTTTGTATTTTTTGTAGGACTGGGAAACAGAAAATCATGACTGGTATTGTTTTGAATGCCATTTGCCTGGAGAGGTGTTGATATGTGACCTGTGTTTTCGTGTGTATCATTCCAAGTGTTTGTCTGATGAGTACAGGCTTAGAGACAGCAGTAGTCACTGGCAGTGCCCAGTATGCAGGGTGAGTACCTACGAGCTTTCATGTGCTGGTCAGAGGGTTGGAATTCACTGATAATAGCTGTGCAAGATCCCCTAGGTGGGCATGCCAGGTGAATGGATGACGGACTGGAGGGTGGGGGTTATCTGCCAAAATAATGGTAAATGAACACAGCACTGGTCAGTGCATACCCCAGAACACCTGACATACTCAGGGTATGGACTATAGAGTGTTCCAGTCACATAAAAATACACTTTCTTCCCTAATGTTACACTTGCCTCTGGATTGTGTGACTCCTGTCATGGCTAGCCTTTGGAAATCAAGGAATAGTCTCCCACACCAGGTTCGGTTCAATCTGTCCTCTCCACTCAGGAATCACAGCCAGCAAAAGGCACATTGTTGGAAGCATTTTCTATCTACTTCCCATTTTATATCCATGTAATGTCGCCTTTATTTTTTGTCATATCATGGGCTAGTTTATTTTTTCCTTTGTGTTGTATTTGGAGGGTGGAGGGATGGGACAGTTGTATATAAAGCATTCTAATTACTTAAAGCAAAATGAAATAGTCTGGTAGGAAAAATAGGGACTTTCCACAATTATTTTCATTCCTGTTATTTCCCTAGTGAAAAGTATACCTGGCTGTGCTTGTTGGTTGTAAAACGTGGTGTGTGTGTGTACAAGTGGTGTGTGACACCTGCATAGTACGTCGCATATGGCGTTGATGGTGATTAGTAAAAGGTTATTTTATTGCACTCTCTATTGTTTTGTATTTATAATTGCTATGATCCATATTTGGAACCATGCAGGTTGCCCAGATTACTCATGGGCTCAGTTTCTGAATATGCTTTTTATTACTTGAGTTAAATATTCGTTTATAACATAAAAAAGTTGTATCTTAATAATTTTTCCCTTCTTCAGTGTTGGTCCTAACTTTCCTGCCAGCATAATGAGCTTCTAATACTGTCTTAGTAACTTTGTATTTTCTTAGTATACTTCACCTCACCAGCACCTCTGTACATACACCCACTGTATATGCACAGTGTGTTACCTCAGTGTACTTCACCTCACCAGCACCTCTGTACACGCTCAGTGCGTTACCTCAGTATACCTCACCTCACCAACACCTGTACATACTCAATGCATTACCTCAGTGTACTTCACCTAACCAGCACCGCTGTACACGCTCAGTGTTACCTCAGTATATTTTATCTCACCATCCTGCTGTATATACTCAGTGTTACCTCAGTGTGCTTCACCTCACCAGCAACTCTGTACACGCTCAATGTGTTACCTCAGTGTACTTTACCTCACCAGCACCGCTCTACACACTCAGTGTTACCTCAGTATACTTCACCTCACCAACACCTCTGTACATACTCAATGCATTACCTCAGTGTACTTCACCTAACCAGCACCGCTCTACACACTCAGTGTTACCTCAGTATATTTTATCTCACCATCCTGCTGTATATACTCAGTGTTACCTCAGTGTACTTCACCTCACCAGCAACTCTGTACACGCTCAATGTGTTACCTCAGTGTACTTTACCTCACCAACACCTCTGTACATACTCAATGCATTACCTCAGTGTACTTCACCTAACCAACACCACTCTACACACTCAGTGTTACCTCAGTATATTTTATCTCACCATCCCGCTGTATATACTCAGTGTTATCTCAGTGTATTTCACCTCACCAGCACCCCTGTACATGCTCAATGTGTTACCTCAGTGTACTTCACCTCACCAGCACCTCTGTACATACACCCACTGTATATGCACAGTGTGTTACCTCAGTGTACTTCACCTCACCAGCACTGCTGTACACATTCAGTGTGTTACCTCAGTATACTTCACCTCACTAGCACCTCAGTACACGCTCAGTGCGTTACCTCAGTATACCTCACCTCACCAACACCTGTACATACTCAATGCATTACCTCAGTGTACTTCACCTAACCAGCACTGCTGTACACATTCAGTGTGTTACCTCAGTATACTTCACCTCACCAACACCTCTGTACATACTCAATGCATTGCCTCAGTGTACTTCACCTAACCAACACCACTCTACACACTCAGTGTTACCTCAGTATATTTTATCTCACCATCCCGCTGTATATACTCAGTGTACTTCACCTCACCAGCACCGCTGTACACACTCAGTGTTACCTCAGTATATTTTATCTCACCATCCTGCTGTATATACTTAGTGTTACCTCAGTGTACTTCACCTCACCAGCAACTCTGTACACGCTCAATGTGTTACCTCAGTGTACTTCACCTCACCAACACCTGTACATACTCAATGCATTACCTCAGTGTACTTCACCTAATCAGCACCGCTGTACACACTGTTACCTCAGTATATTTTATCTCACCATCCCGCTATATATACTCAGTGTTACCTCAGTGTACTTCACCTCACCAACACCTCTCTACATACTCAATGCATTACCTCAGTGTACTTCACCTCACCAGCACCGCTCTACACACTCAGTGTTACCTCAGTATATTTTATCTCACCATCCTGCTGTATATACTCAGTGTTATCTCAGTGTATTTCACCTCACCAGCACCCCTGTACACACTCAGTGTGTTACCTCAGTATACTTCACCTCACCAGCACCGCTCTACACAGTGTTACCTCAGTATATTTTATCTCACCATCCCGCTGTATATACTCAGTGTTACCTCAGTGTACTTCACCTCACCAGCAACTCTGTACACACTCAGTGTGTTACCTCAGTGTACTTCATCTCACCAACACCTCTATACATACTCAGTGTGTTACCTTAGTGTACTTCATTTCACCAGCACCTCTGTACACACTCAGAAGACATACAGGCGACCATTAGGGTGGCGTTATCCGTAGGGTGTGTAATGATGATTCATAATCAGATGCCTAAATGCTAGGTCATCGATGAATCCCTATTCTGCATGTATCAGTATCAAGCCTCAAGCTGTAGACCTCCTCTTTGATGTCTACAAGAATTTATGATGTGTCCATGAAATTAGTGTAATTGGGGGTGGGGGAACTGCATAAATATCCATACTTTATTTTTATGGATTTGGATTGTGAATTTAAAAAAGCAAATATTTGTTTTCTGGTAATAACAGTTAACACTTGAAGTAAGGTATTAATGAAACCTTAAGAACAAGAGCATTAAGGAAGGTAGTAAAAATACAAAGAGGTGGGTTGCTGATCAGATGGGAGGGACTCTGACGTTCCGAAAGTGCAATTCCTGATGTCCAGGTGTCCTTATGGCCACAGCTTTCATAGCACAGACTAAGCAAAAACACTGGGGTTTTTGAAGATGCATTAAACTTTGTTGTGGATATTTTATATTCCTGAGTGGAAATTGAACAATTATACCTTTGAAGAAAATGTCTAAGGCTACCGTTCATAGGATTTCACGGTCAAGTTGTCAGGTCCCATTTTCCACGTGTGTTTGCTCTACTTTGTAGGCCAGATGTTTTTTTTTTTTTTTTTAAATTTCAGAGAGTTACTGGGCCACAGTAACTGGGCCAAACATGGTAGTTTGGTAGGCCCGGTTACTGGGCCAAACGTGGTAGCCACAGTGGAGCTCAGTGTACCCCATCTGTCTTTCTCTCTGTCCTTTGGTTTTCTTTTCATCTTTGTCCATCTGTACTTGCCCACATTGTGAGAGGCTTGAACTTGAGGCAGGGATGCTGAGTCAGTAAACACTCATGACCCCGCACTTGTTTCTTAGGCTGGGAACCGCTCTGGGGAGGCTCAAAACGCCTGTGTTTGGGTTGGGGATGGTGAGTTTTATTTTGAGCCTTAAAAGGCCTAAAGAAATAGTTATTTCTGTGTAGGATCTATTCTGTTGTTTTGTTACATTCAAGAAAAAGATACGTATTAACAGTTCTTTCCTGAGAGAAGGAGTCATAATAACCTTGAAATTTTAAGGGGATTTTAAGGATCTTTAAGGGAAGGTTGTGGTTGATTTGTTTTTTTAAACAGTGAAAAAACTTCAAATAAAGCCATTTTTGTGATCTAATATGAAAGTAACTGAGCAGATTTAAATGTTCTTGCTCTTAATGAATGGAGAGGGTAGAGACTGGGACAAAGAACATGGTTGCAGATGAGAACATTACTCCCCAGTCTCCTTCTCCATTAGTGTTTAGAAAGAGCACAGATTAGCTAGACACACTCATGAGGAATTTTGAAGAGCAGATGCCCAGAGCCAAATTTCAGTGCAGGTTGGAACAGTAGTGGCAGCCATCCATTACTACCTAAACTTGTATATTTCTGTTATCTTAGAGTGATCAGGAGATTTTTATTTCTATGTAATCTGTCCCTGACAGTATTGAAAGTGTCACTAAGAATTGGTTTCAGCCAGTGGTGAACTATTCAAGCAGATTTAATGCATGTATCTGACCATTTCCAGATATTTTAAGAAGGCAATGATAGAAAGTTTTCTGTATTTAAAATAATTATATTAACATTCATAATAAATCTCAGGAATCTTACAATCTTGAGGATATTTCTTTTGAATGTCTGCCTTTCTAATCATTTAAATGTACAGACAGGGTAGATTGTTCTTGTAAAGTCGCCTCTGAATGTCACGTTAGCATCTTGCTTTGAAAAAAATTCTAGTAACATACTGTTCTACACTCTTACAGGGACCTCTCACTCATTAGAAAAAAAGGGAGGATTTAAAATTACTTCTCTTATATTTACCTATAAAAATCCAAGTAATTTAGAGGAGGATAAAGAAAAAATGACATTTCCAGAAGTACTAGGACACGGCAGGCAGATGTCCTCACAGACCTCTCTCCATGTGCGTGAGCACAAGCGTGTGTGCATGTGTCCGTCCGTCTGTCCCGTATCTGTGACTTCACACACATGACTTCACGTGACCGGTGTGTCTCCAGCACTGTCGCTGAGCCGTAGTTTATGCCCTACTGGTGCACATTCCCATCGGCCCACGGTCCTGTCTGACCAGCAGTATCGCGCCAGAGTCTACCTGTCGGGCCACGTGCTGCTGAGCCCAGAGCCGCGCTAACACTCCCCCTCTTGGGAGCAGTCTCCTCGCTTTCGTTTATTTCCGTACGCAAAAGAAGTTTGTATTTTGTTGTAGTCAAGTGTCTTTGAATTTTGTATTTCCCAAATAGCCATGAATTTTTCATGACAAAAATGAGAAGATCATAACTTTTAAGTGAAAGTAGCTTTTAAGATTTTATTTGCCTAAAAGATCTTTAAAACACAGTATAGTCAATCGTGTTTTCTAAAAACAGAGACACTTAAAAATAACATGTATTTATGTAATTCTGTTGATCACTTCACAGGATAAATTTATTAGAGTGGAATTCATACAGTTCAAGGATAGGCACATTTCAATTCATGATAAAAATTACCAAATTGCCCTTTGGAAGATGATACCTGTTATACCAACACGAGGGTGTTTTCCAGTGTTCTGTCACCAGTGTGACGGGATACACATGGATGTCTCCTTTCAGTGTTGCTGCATTTTTATATAGTTGCCAAATCACGACGTCAGCTTATCCTTTGACGCGTTGGTCATGGAAGACGGGCCTGTGCGTGTGCACAAGTCTGTGTGCCTGTGTGCATTTGTGTCCCTGCGTGGGTGTCCCCGCGTGCGCCTGTGTGTTTCGTGTGCACACGGATGTGGGACCAGGGGTTTCCTTGTGCATGTGTCTGGCATGTGCACATGCATGCCTGTGTGTGTAGCGGTGAGTGCTTGCCCGTGTGCCCCATGCTCTCTGGCTGTGCTCCTGCTGGGAACACCAGGATAATGTTTGGTAACTTCTTGAATGCTCTGTAGCGTGTGGGCGGAGTAACACGCTGTTGGGTCCCCGGGGCCGCTGCTGAGGTCGCTCGCTGCCTGCTGCCTGGAAGAGCTCGGGTGGGGGGGGACAGACCTCTCCGAGCCGGAAGGGAGACCTCTGTGTGGGGGTGAAGTCCTCTCTCTGGGGGCAGAGGTCTCTGGGGGGGGCGTGCAGAGCTGTCTCTCCACTGCCCCGTGGAGGCACTGGGCACTTGCACAGGCCTTAGGGGGCCCACGACCCAGATTTCTGTTTGGCAGATAATGAAAATGAAACATCTCACTACTTTAACTAAAACTAAACCAGGACTCCATGGCCATGAGGGGCCACCTGGAGTCGATGGGTCGGCCCCAGCTTGTGGACGGCGCTGAGCTCTGGGGATGTCACTTGCAGGGTGATTTGTGCTCGCTGAGGGGGCTAAAGCCACAGTCCTGACGAAAGCTAGTTCTTGAAACTGGAGATAGAGATGGACTTCTGAATCCACTTTTCATTCTTTTTGCTGTGTGGGCAATACAGATTTTTTTTTTCTTTTTAATTCCCAAAGGAGGGAGGTCACTCATTTAATGTTCAGATGAAATAAAACAAAATGCTAAATGAAAATACTTCTAGGGCGCCTGGGTGGCTCAGTGGGTTAAGCCTCTGCCTTCAGCTCAGGTCATTATCCCGGGGTCCTGGGATCGAGCCCCATATCGGGCTCTCTGCTCAGTGGGGAACCTGCTTCCCCATCCCCCTCTGCCTGCCTCTCTGCCTACTTGTGATCTCTCTCGCTCTCTCTGTCAAATAAATACATAAAATCTTCAAAAAAAAAAAAAAAAGGAAACTACTTTGAAAACATGTACTCCCTGCGGTGTGTTGACCATAAGACTGACTGCCTTTGCTATCTGGTCTATTTCTCTGTTAATGTGAGAAAGTTGTGAATATTTTCACCCTGAATATAGTTAAGTCAGGTTTTCAGCCAGATGAACAAATCTGGAATGGAGATTTGATTTTTAAATAGAAGTAGAAACTTTTTGTCTTTATTTGTTGTATGGTAGACAGTCATAGTACTATTAAAAAATGAGGGGCGCTGGGTGGCTCAGTCATTAAGCCTCTGCCTTTGGCTCATGTCATGAACCCAGGGTCCTGGGGTCGAGCCCTGCATCGGCTCCCTGCTCCGCGGGAAGCCTGTTTCCCCCTCCCACTGCCCCTCTATGTTTCTGCTCTCGCTGTCTCTCTCTCTCTGTAAATAAAAACAAAAAAAGAAAGTGAACATGAGCCAAATATATTTTACAGTTTGTAAAGCTGGATCATACCATTTTTATATTAACAAAAAAAGAAAATTATTTTTAAAAGTAATTTTTGTCTGACCCAATCTTCTAGGAGGCTTGACTCTAGGAACAGGTGATGGGAGCATTACTAAACCCAGAGGGTCTTACAGTTGGGTATAGCCTCTGACCTGGACCCAAACAAGAAAGAGAGCCACACATTTTCTACATTATCGTCTCATGATGAATTTACCATTACGGCCAGAAAGCTTGGATATGGGTGTGAAGAGTTTTGGGTGGTGGAATAACAGTTCTTCCTGATGCATCTTTTGTGAATAAGGTCATTTTAATTGAATCAGAGCTTTTTCTCTTTGTTCTGAGGGATCAGGAGATAAGGGTCGGTCTGGTTTCCACAGCAGGATAACGCCCCTTAGTGCGGACACCGCCGCGCTCGGCTGGGGTGTCCAGTACGAACGCACTGCTGCAGTGGGCACGGTCCCCGCGCGACTGGGGGGAGGGGCAGGTGGCACCCCGTGACAGGCCCGTGAAGCGCAGAGAGAGATGCTTGTCCCCGACCGGAAACACGCTAGCGTCCTTTCAGAAGAGAGCAAGGAGCCCCGTCCGCCGGGGAGGCCCGTCCGCCGGGGAGGCCCGCTGCCTCTCTGGGATCTCGTTCTTCGGGCTGTAGGAGGGGAGGACCGCTGTTCCGTGACACGGCCCTGAGTGTGTCCTTCTTGCCTGTCCCCAGGCTTTGTGGCGGCACCGAGGAGCCAGGTGCCCGGGTGCCCGTCCAGGCCTGTCTTGCTGGTGGGTGGACCGCCCGGTGGGCACGCGCCCCGCTCCCCGGCTGGCACTTTGTTCTTCTCTACATTGTTTGCTTGTCTGACACCGGCGGGAAGAGGAGGAGCCTGAGCGGGCGCGGGGGGGGGCAGGCTCGACCCGCGGGGTCTGGAACCCAGGACCCCGCGACCACAACCTAAGCCGAAGGCAGACGCTCACCGACTGAGCGGCCCAGGCGCCCGGGCTGGTGGCGCAGCCCCGTCCGTCAGGGCGCGGGGCGGGGGGGGGACCTGCTTCTCTGTGATGCGGGGCCGCCCGGGTCACCAGCGCCGCGGCCGGACTCGGTGGGCAGGACTCGGTGACCCGGGCGGGGAAGCAAGCACCCCCCCGGACGCTCGCGCAGACGCGGCGGGGGGTAGCACTACGGGCCGCCGGATGTGCACCGCGGTGGGGACCCCCGGGCCACTTCCCTGCTCCAGAGGCGCGTGCACGCAGTCGGGTTTGCCAGCGTGCTTCCCGGGTCCGCAGCAGTCACCCTCCGGACCCCAGTGTGCCCCGGTGACCCGGACGGCAGAGCTGGGACAGCGTAACGAGGTTTTTAACTGGAAGCCCCTGTAAGTCCTGACAGCGACGACAGCGACGGACTGTTGCAAGAAGTCGAGCGCACGGGGCGCTGGGGTTTAGGACGGAGCCAAGGACCCGCGGTTGAATGCGCTGCGCTGGCCCGGGGGTGGGGGGTGGGCTGCGAGTGTGCGAGCGCGCTGCCGCCCACGTCGCACCCCCCCCCGCCCACCCCCTGCGACCCCCCCACCCCACCCCGTCCAGTGCGGCCGAGAGGCGACGTCAGCGTGGGTGGGGGTGACAAAGCGTGAACGCAGGTGCATTTTCAGAAAACTGTCCTAGAAGGTGACGGCCGGTCAGGGGCTCCCGGGGCGCGGGGTGCGGACGGACTCGGCGGCCGGCTCCAGGCCCCTCCCCCTCGCCCCAGGCCAGCTCTACTGCGCGGCCCTCAGACCCGGGTGCTTCCTCTGAGTAGGGACTCTCGGGGCCGCGTCGTGAGCCGGGGCTGCGAAGGGTGCTGTAGACGCCGGGCCTCGCGGGGCGACAGCGGCAGTGTCGGTGCAGAGGACATGCCCTGGGACCCTCTGTGCTGTGGCTGCAGGGACCCGTCGAGGCCGCCGGTTCCACCCGTGCTGCGGGGACTTCGGCGCAGATGTGTTCCTCCCGCGGGGACACATGAGGTCCCTGGTGCCACAGCGGCCGGGGTGCTGTGGAGCGCACAGCCGTGGAGCGCGGGAATGCCCAGCCCGTGGCCGGGTGAGCTCACGGACGCTGACGGGGGCCTCCGCGGTTGGAGGGCGAGGCGGTGTTCAGGTGTTGGAGGACCGCGAAGCGGCCGATACACCCGCACTGAACACAGCGGCTTCGAGCGGCCGCAGCCCACAGCCAGCTCTGAGTCACGCGTCTGGCGGGGAGGGATTTCCTGTGTTTGAGCTCAGCCGTGTGGGATGTTCTGTCCAGCAGGCGACACAGTCGTAAGGACTCCCAGCGGTTCCTCTGCTAGTATTCATTGAGCGCTTACTGTGTGCACATACTGTACAAGGCCTTGGCAGACATCTGCTGAGCTGGACCCTTGGGAACCCTGTTTCCACAGAACACAGTCTGTCCAGGGGTTGGCAGACTGCCGCCAGCTTGTGTCCTGTTCATGAGGTTAGAGTGGGTTTTACATTTTTAAATGGTCAAAGTAAAATCAAAGAGAGGGGAAGTATTTTGTGACATGTGAAAACCCTGAGAAATTCAGACTTCAGTATCCCAGAGCGTTACTGCTTTTTCAGCGCTTAGCAGAGTTGAGTGGTGCGGAAGGCTCCTACCGTTTGTCCTCCAAGCCTAAGCTATAGACTGTCTGGCCCTTCACAGAGGAGGTTTTTCAACTGCTCATCTGACCCTATGGCAGGAAAAATAGTCTGGATATTGGGGACCCCCAGGAGAGTGTGACGTCCTTGTCTCGTGTAATCGCAGGCTGGGGGGCTTGGATTTCCTCAACTCTAGCAGCACAGATCTGGGGTCCAAGGAGAAGACCCCTGGACCTCTGATCGCACACTGGTTTCATTTGGGTCTAGTTGTGCTGAGATACTGTTTCCACAAGTTCGTTTTTTGCTAAGATACATTTCTGCAGCTGAAAATCTGGGTCTCTAAAGAACATTAAAAACTCCAGACCATTTAGTCGTGAGTGTTCGTTCCTGTCATGGTGCGTGGGCATCTTGTCAGTAATGAGCTGGGGATCAGAAGTTACTCATCCCTTCTTTAAGCCTAAACCACCATAAGGTCCTGAGTGTGGCTGAATTGCCGGACTCGTGTTTTCTCTGTGGCACGCACCCAGCCTCTTCCAGTTTGCTCTGACTGGCACTTCTGGTGACGGTGGCGAGTCCCCGACTCACCCCTGACTCAAGAAGATGTTTAAGATTGTCCATTATTTTCCCCACGAGGAAAGCAGCCTCGCGGCCAACTGCCGTGTGTTTGAGAGCTTCTCGCTCCAGGCTCACACGTTTGTAACACACCTGCAGCCACGTGACCATTGTCCTCTGAAAGCTTTGGCCACGTGATGCCGAGGCTCTCCCGATTGTTTGTAGACACTGACCAGAGTCATCCCTCTGTGCCGATGTGAAGTTACTGGAACTCACTGGCTGCGGAGAGGCCTTTCCTGAGGGCGCCTGTGGCCTGCAAGGAGAGAATGCGTACAGGTCCGCAAAGCCTGAGGAAGAATTGGGTCTGGAATAGCCCGCAGATGTCTAAAAGCTTTAGTTTTAATTTTCTGACCTTGCTTTAAAGAACAATCTGCTTAGTTATGTTACAGACAGAGTAGCGTTTACCTGAGAAGCTGCTCTTTTAATTTCTGTTCAAGTGGCTTTTTCTCAAGCCACTTTCAGTGTCCTGGTTTGGCTGAACTGGCACAGTTGAAATGCTGTGACTGTCACTAGGAGATCTTGCGCCTCACGGTGCCGCCCTGATGGGAGGCTGCAGCGCGTCCTTCCTTTCTTCGGTGAAACCGTAAAGCTCTGAGTTACAGCAGGGAGGGGGCAGAGCGCAAGCTCATCAGCTTAGCAAGTGTGCAGGCATCTTACGGCGAATGCCGTCTTCAGAAATGGGGGCGGGGGGGAGGCCGTGTGCATGCAGGGTCTCTTGTTGGCGTGAGCTCCCGCATCGAGGCCCATGGCTGGGAAGCGGGTCCGGGAAGCAGGCACTTGCCACCCCCTGGGAGTGCCCAGGGAGCCGAGGTCCAGGCACAGAAACCTGTCGTCGACATCTGCAGGAGAACCCATGTTTGTCCTCAAGAGATTGGGGAAGGGTGTTGGGCTTTTTTTTTTTTTTTTTTTCTTAAGATTTTGCATATTGGAGAGAGCACAAGCAGTGGAGGGGAGCAGAGGAAGGGAAACAGGCTCCCCGCTGAGCAGAGTCTGATGCGGGGCTCGATCCCGGGTCCCCAAGATCATGACCTGAGGCGAAGGCAGACGCTTCACCGATGGAGCTCCCTGGCGCCCCTGACAGAGGTGTTTGAATCGATTTATTTTCTCCATCTCTAAACGAACAAAGAAGAGGGGTTAGAGTCACATGAAGAGTGAAGTACTGCATGGGCTGGTGTTGAGCACAGAGGGGAAACCATCTTCCTGCACAAATGTGGGATCCCCAGTGGCTGGGTGAGGGCAGCTGTTCCCCAAGTCTCTCCACCGCTCTCTCGAGGGCTCCCTGGGATCGGCTGGAGGTACTTAGAAGGCTGAGAGAGGAGAGTCTTCCCGCTCTGCCTCCTCAAGGGAAGGTTGGGAATAGTATGTGTGGGGCCTGGAAATCACGCTTCGTCATGTGACGTGTTGCTTGTGAACTTCCCGTAAATTGTACGTCACCTGTTAAAACACCCTTAACCCCACGGGTGGAATTACAGGACTTGTGACCTGTTAACAGGTTGGTGTTTTATTTGCATCTACACAGATTTGTGATTTAACGATCAGATGGATACATAGTCAGCAGTTTTAGTAGCACATCCAAAATATTTGGGAGTTAACATGATAGAGCATGTAGCTGGAAGCTTTGTTTTCATTCTCCTCTGTGGTAAGAGAGTGTGGGTTTCCCACAGGTGAGCAGAGCAGTGGTCGTCTTGGCCTATTACCCCTTCTCTTCTCCGGTTCTGACAGTCCATCAGGTGCTCGTTTCTGTAGAGAGCAGTGCGTGGGAGGACGTCCACGTTGCAAGAATGTTTGTCCAACATCAGGAATAGCTGACCGTGTTTCCCCTGCCCGGAGAGCCCTGCACACTCCCCCTGTGTGCACACAGCTGCACACCGATGTCTTCTCTGTGGTGCTGGCTTTGGGGGCAGCCGCTGGTAGTTCCTGCGTGTTGCTGGGGGTCTTGTGAAAAATGAGAGTCCACAAGGTACCGCAGAGTTGCCCCCGCCCCCGCCCCCAAGACTCTAAACCTGGAGTCCAGGAAGCGTCCTTGTGTGGTCCGCTCCAGATCTGACCGGGTGCTCCGTCTCGGTCACGTGTCCTAGCCACCTGAGGATCAAGCAGGTGCGTGAGCGAGCAGAGAGCCCAGGGGCCTTCCCTCAGAGATGGCTGATCCCGGTGTGACCGCGCATGTGCTCGCTGGTCACCGGGCTGTGCTTGCCGGGCAAAAGCCCAGCCGTGTTTCCCGGAAGTTCCCCGGTGTCTCCGGGTGTGGACAGACTTGCACACCTGCTCTGTGCCGGGCACTGACTAGACGCCGTGTGCACGGGTCACACGGCAGCCCAGCACGGCAGAAGCAGTAATCGTACCAGAGTCCAGGTGAGGAGTGGGAAGAAGGGGTCAGGGTTATTGTTCACGGTTTTTATGAGTTTTATTTAAGTCATTTCTGCATGCATCGTGGGGCACGAACGCATGACCCCAAGATCACGTGTTGCGTGTTCTTCCGACTGAGCCAGCCAGGCGCCCCGGGAAGGCGCCACTTGAAACGCGAAGTGCATGAAACCACACGCCCAGGAAAGAAAGCAGTTGTCCATTTTCCGTTCAGGTGGTTTAGTGTTTGTGTGTGTGGGTGACCCGTTCACACGCCCCAGCGAAGACTCAGTTACCTGGGGAATGTTGGCTCCTGCCTCCAGTCCGCCACTGTGTTGGGGTGACACGGACAGCGCTTTGGGAGCGGTGGCTCCAGTAGGCAGGGACCCGTCCTCTGGGGGCCCGCGGGTGATGGCAGCCGGGATGTGCTGTCCGCACCGAGTCAGCCGGGCGGGACGGCCTCCATAGAGCGGGGGCTGCAGGGAGGCCTCAGCCTCGACAGAGGAAGTGGGACATTCATCTTGGTTTGCGTGCTGTCTAGAAATGACATGAAAGGGAGAGTCCCGTCTTTTCCTCTTTGCATGAATTTAGATTTTCTGAGACATAAATCGAAGAACCTGATTAGCTCTTCAGGTCAGGCTGATAGAAACTGGGGTTACTGTTGAGCAGACCCCGTAACCCTTGAAAACAGATGAGCAGGTGTGTGGTTGAGCGTGCAGAATTCACAGGTGACGTGGACTTTAACAACCTTGTAGAGGAATCGTGTATGTCGAAATTCACCCTTCAGTATTACTAATTTAAAATGTTCCCGAAAGGGTTTCGGCCAACTTTTCTTCTCTCTCTCTCTCTCTCTCTCTCTCTCTCTTTTTTTTTTTTTTTTTTTTTTTGATAAAATAAGTGATTCTACATCATGTCATTATTACGTTATCATTCGTTGTATCTGAAAATGGTTGAAGTTCTAAATATCAAGAAAAAATGTGTAGTTCTGTGAGGTCTTACGTCGAATACAACCTGTTTCCGTTTTACTGTCACATTAAATGCTATGCACGTTTAGGATTTCTTGGTGTCAAACACATTGGAAATAGTGCAGATTTGAATACAGTCTTTGCAGACTGTATCTTTTATATATAAAAGCCTTTTACATGAATACAGACCTGTAAATAATCACATTTTATATCTGGCCTTTTCTGTTTTTAACAGAGCATCAAGAAGAAAAACACAAACAAACAGGAGATGAGCACGTACTTGCGGTTCATTGTCTCCCGCATGAAGGAGCGGGTAAGTCCTCCGGGCGGTCGGGACCTCCCAGAGCACGCGTCCCGTCCCTTCCTGACCAGAGAGCGCCCCAGGGACCTATACGGCGGCATCAGGCGCAGAACGCCGCGGCCCGAGTTCCTTGTCCGTAACGGCTTGTTCTGCTTCGTCAGGCGTCTCTGGAGCTGAAGTAGATGAGACCAACACTCTTTGTCTCCGCTGATACATTTCTGTTGTTTCATCTTTTATTTTTCAAAATCTTTAATTGAAGTGTAGTTGGCGTGCAATACCATGTTATTGGCAGGTGTACGACACCAAGATTCGACCTTTGTATGCACAACTCCGTGCTCACCAATGCGAACAGGCGCACAGCGCGAGGACTGCACCGCGAGCTGTGTTCCCCGCGACACTCCCCCGTCCGCGAACCACCACTTTGTTCATTGTAGTTAAGAGTCTGGTTGGCTGGTTGTTTTAGATCCCGCGTACAAGTGAAATCACATGGTGTGCGTCTCTCTCTGACTGGCTTATTCCACTTAGCGTAACGCCCTGTACTTCTGTCCATGTCATTGCAAACGGAAAGATTTCATTCTTCCTGTTGGCTGAGTGGCACTCCTTTGTGTACATAAACCTCCTCTTCTTTATCCGTCCGTCTGGTGAAGGACGTCTGGGCTCTTTCTGCAGGTTAGCTGTCGTGGACATTGCTGCTGTGCACATTGGGGTACAGATGGCCCTTCTTTTCACTGCATCTGTATCTTTGGGGTAAATACCTAGGAGTGCAGTTGTAGAGTTGTAGGGTAGCTCTATTGTTAACATCATGAGGAACCTCCGTGCTGTTTTCCAGAGCGGCTGCACCAGCTTGCATTCCCACCAACAGTGCAGGAGGCTCCCCTTTCCCCACATACTCGCCACCATCTGTCGTTTCCTGACTTGTTAATTTTAGCCATTCTGACTCCTGTGAGGTGGGATCTCACTGTGGTTTTGATTTGTATTTCCCTGATGCCAAGTGATGTGGAGCATTTGTTTCATGTGTCTGTTGGCCACCTGGACGTCTTCTTTGCAGAAATGTCTGTTCATGTCTTCTGCCCATTTCTTGGTTGGATTATTTGTTCTGTGGGTGTTGAGTTTGAAAAGTTCTTGATGGAATTTGGGTACTGACTCTTTATCGATAGGCCATTTGCAAATACCTTGTTACATTCCATGCGTTGCCTTTTAGTTTTGTTGACTGTTTTCCTGTGCTGTGCAGAAGCTTTTCATCTTGATGAAGTCCCAGTAGTTCATTTTCGTTTTTGTTTCCCTTGCCTCAGGGGATATCTCTGAAGAATATTGCTAGGTTGATGTGCAGAAGTTTACTGCCTGTGTTTTCTTCCGGGATTTATGTAGTTTCAGGTCTCACATTTGGGTCTTTACCTCATTTTGAGTTAATGTTTATATAGGTGTAAGAAAGTGTCCAATTTCGGGGCTCCTAGGTGGCTCAGTCATTAAGTGTCTGCCTTTGGCTCAGGTCATGATCCCAGGGGCTCGGATGGAACCCTGCATCGGGCTCCCTGCTCATTGTGAAGCCTGCTTCCCCCTCTGCTCTCCTCCCCTGATTGTGCACTCTCTCTCCCTGTCAAATAGATAAATAAAGTCTTTAAAAAAAAAAAGTGCCCAATTTTCGCAGCACGCTTTATGGAAGAGATGGTCTTTCCCTGTTAT
The DNA here is from genome assembly GCA_004024605.1 of Pteronura brasiliensis. NCBI lineage: Eukaryota > Metazoa > Chordata > Mammalia > Carnivora > Mustelidae > Pteronura > Pteronura brasiliensis. The sequence goes on from PJEN01015491.1 coordinate 37,389, forward strand.
ATATTCCTACCTCCTTTGTTGTAGAAACATTAATATTTTTACATTTTTAATACATTTATCAAAATGAACATTTAACGGATACGTCCAAAATGAAGTGGAATTTTCCAAAATAATTGTTCTTTCTATCAAAACCCTAAAAATGTCGCCTTAAATGATACAGTACATGTACGTTTTCTGGTAAATTCTGTCGTTTAGGAATTGTCTCCCTTGTCTCTGTTGGGCTGTGTTTGAAATGTGTGTCTGCTGACCTTTCAGGCCATAGACCTTAATAAGAAGGGCAAGGACAACAAGCACCCGATGTACCGGAGGCTGGTGCACTCGGCGGTGGACGTCCCCACCATCCAGGAGGTAAAGCCCGCCCTCGGTCCTGTTCCCCGTACCCCCAGAGCTCCCAGGTGACTCCACAGCTCCCAGCCGCATAGGATTTCGGTGCCCTTCCTCCCTGAGGGCTACCCGCCCACCCTCTTCCTAAACGTCAAGGGCCCGGCGCTGCTCTGTGCTGTGCACAGACCGGGTGTTCTCTGTGGGAGGCCCTGGTGGGAAGCCACCGTAGCTCCTGGAGGCTCAGTCGGAGCAGCCGGCGTGGTCGGCTCAGGTGATGCTCCGATGCGGGGCTCCCCGTCTGGGTGGGCTCTCCTCACTTGAGCTATGCTGCACGGGCGTCTCTCAAGGAAACAGTAGTGCCTGGGACTGGAGTCCTGGGAAGCAACAGACTGAACTTGAGCAACACGAAGATGAGAATCAGAGAACTTAACTCTCCGGTTTTGTTTTGTTTTGCTTTGTTTTTAAAGATTTTATTTATTTATTTGACAGAGAGAGACACAGCGAGAGAGGGAACACAAGCAGGGCGAGTGGGAGAGGGAGATGCGGGCTTCCCGCTGAGCAGGGAGCCTGATGTGGGGCTCGATCCCAGGACCCTGGGACCATTACCTGAGCCAAAAGCAGACGCTTAACGGCTAAGCCACCCAGGAGCCCCAAAACTTGACTATTCTTCAGAGTGCTTAATTTTACCTCTTCTGGCCAAGGTATTTTGATGACTTTGTTAATACGGAATTACAAGTTACAGTAAAATCCAGTAGAACATTTTAACATGTTTCCAGTTAGGATTGCTGAAGTACTAATTCTGTACTTGGCATGTCACTTTGAAAGTAAGATTTTGTGGTTGCCATAATAGCCTATAGGGGACCGCAGGAATCATCTGGAGTCATTTTACAAGTTTCTCAGTCCCCTTGGCTGCTGGGAAGGACTGAAGGTGTAGTAGTTCAGTAGAAGAGGAGATGAAGGCTGTTCCTAGAAGGTGGCCAGTAGAGCCTGGAACAAAACAGGGAGTTTTCACCTCATCTCCTGCCCCCAGGTTTCATGTCCTCAAGCAAAGCCTCTTTTCCTAAACCCTACGTCCCTGAGGACGATGAAGACCCCAGCTGCCCTTGCTCCCCCTGCACAGCCCCACCCTGGCTCGGCTTCTTCCTCTCCCTGAGGGCACCTTCCACGCTCCGCCTACTAGGATCCCATCTGATAGTAGAGCACAGGAGCTGGGGGGATGGAGCAGATGGCGCTGTGAGGGGGTACGGGTGCGGTCCAGGGGCGGACGGCACTGTGAGGGGGCGCAGGTGCCATCCAGGAGTGGACAGCTCTGTAAGGAAGAGAAAGAGGAAGACAAGATTTTATATCTCCGGTAGCTTACAGTTCAAACGAAAGTCAATGTCACGATGGTGCCAACATCAGAAATCACAGAGTTGCTTTGAGAATGCTGGGTGTGTATCAGACACCTGGGAGCTGTAGACCACGCCAGTGCCTGGGCGTCTGGAGCCCAGGGCAGTCAGAAATTCAGACTGGGGCTCCGATGGTGGTATTTGTGAACGCGCTCTGTGACCTGCTGTTGGCAGGCAGGAGCAGTCACCTCCAGCACGGGGACTCCTGCAAGCCTTCTCAAAGGACGGACAACCGCAGTGGGTCTCTGGGGATTTCAACAGAACGGTGGGACCTTAGATACTCTGGAGGCCTTTGTATTCTACATTACTTTCAAGCTGATTTCCTAAAAGTAGCACCAAGATAAGAAAAGCCCTGCTACCTCTAAATAACTTTGCTATACCTTTCTTCCAAAAACTTTGCCTCCCCTGTAAGAAAATCCTCAAATTCCCTCCATAATCCTTTTCTCTGGCAGCTAAAGGCAAAGTGACAGAAAGCCCTGCGATGGAAACCCTTTAGATGCAGCATCTAATGCAGTAGAAACCCTTGCATTGCCTTGGTACAGAGAACACCTAGGACTTCATTTTAAAGTTACTTCTAATTGGGTTCCTGGCCCCGCTTCAGAATTACGAATGTATCTTCTTCTCTGTGACAGAAAGCATCACAGAGGCTGACGGTGGTTGTCTTTTTTCAGTCTTTGTGCACACGTGTGCTGTACAGACGGTGGCTGTGTTGTTCAGGTCTCGCCAGCCCCCTGGCCAGGGCTCTCCTTCGTCACGGCGGGTCTCCGTCCCGCAGAATGAGGGGCACGCGCGTTGGGCAGAGCCCAGCTGGCCACTGAGCTGGGTGGGTGGTCGCCGGACCCCACGATCCCACCTGCAGGCAGGCTTGTCCGGGTCCCCACATGTGTCCCTTCCATGCTGTGGGACACGGGAGTGGTCGTAGCATCGTTCTGGCAAGTTCCCGCCGTGCGCCCGTGCTCTGACCCCGTCTGTATAACACGAGACCCTGTCGCCCTCTGCAGAAGGTGAACGAGGGGAAGTACCGAAGCTACGAAGAGTTCAAGGCGGACGCGCAGCTGCTTCTGCACAACACCGTGATTTTCTACGGAGGTTGAATGGTTTTTCTTCTCTGTGCATGTTTCACCCGTACCGTTCACATTCTGGGTCAGGAGATGCCTTCGATAAAATGCGATTCAGAACATTAATACTTCAATGATTTCTAAGCAGTAACGTCAGGGTTTCAACTCAAAAATATTTCTTAATGTGGTTCTGGCTTATCAAAGTGCCCAAAAGCTCCAGCTCGCTAAATGATGAAAACCGTATTCCTTACGGTTTCAGACGCAAACTTAGTCGAGGGGTTTTTTATCAGCACTTTGATTGATTACCGTCCTGTCATTCCGGAGGAGAGAAACAGGCTGCTTTTGACTTGGAGCTCCAGTACTCTGTTGAAAGCTGCACAGAAGTGTTGTTTTGCTGCCTGAACTTTATTTAAAATAGACATTTTTGTTTAAAGTAGTACGTGCCCACTTTTATCACTGAAAGAAGCTGTAAATGTATGACTTTGGGTCGTCTTGTGTTTCTAGATGACTGGTAATAGATCATCTCTGCCTTTAATTACAGCAGACAGCGAGCAGGCGGACATAGCCCGGATGCTGTACAAGGACACCTGCCACGAGGTACCACCCACCCCTCCAGAGGTCCCGGCTTACATGCCTCCAACCTGCCATTTCCTTGAAATCGTTTTATTTCCATGTTTGACGTACATGGAAAATAACGCAAATGGAGGGGAGAATTTCTCTAGGAAACCTGGGGTTTAGATCGATTAGTTGAGTAACTTGTACAGAGAAATGTTTCCTCTTGTGTAGCTGCTCTCAGGGCCGTTGGTTCCACGAGGCAGGCAGGTACGTGGCAGTGCGCAGACACTCAATAAATGTTCGCCTCGTTTTTCTTACTACACTGAAGTACCATCGCCGTGCACTGTTGGGTGAGCGCCAGGTCCCAAGTCCACGCGTCACTCACCGTGCCTCTGGGCGAGGGGAGTCCCTCTGCGCCACACGGCATCGGCACACTGTGACCCACGGTATTCCCCGCCCGCCGCCGAGACAGGCTGACGTCCTAACAGACCGTCCCCTTCACCACCCCCGCCGATCCCCGCCCGGGAACCACCAGTTTGTTCTCTGTGTTGATGAGTTCCTTTTATTTTTGTTGTTTGGTTTTTCAGATTCCACAGATAAGTGACATTAAACGGTATTTATCCTTCTCTGACTCACTTAAATCAGTATTACAGCCTCTAGCTCCATTCACGTCCTTGCAAATGACAAGATTTCATTCTTTATAGGGCTGCTTAACACTCCCGCACGTGTGCAAACCATGTCCTCTCCGTCCGTCCGTCTCTTGAGGAGCATCTCGGCTCCTTCCACAGCTTGGCGCCTGTGGATGTTGCTGCTGCAACACTGGGTGCCCCTTCTTTCCGCTGCATCTGTATCGTTGGGGTAAATACGCGAGAGTGCAGGTGGCGTCTCACTGTGGTTTCGACTCGTGTTCCCCTGATCCTGAGTGATGTGGAGCGTTTCTTCATGCGTCTGTTGGCCATTTGTGTGTCTTCTTTGGAGAAATGTCTGTTCATGTCCTCTGCCCTGCTTTCTTGACTGCATTATTTGTTTTTTGGGTGTTGAGTCCAAGAAGTTCTTTATAGATTTTGGTTACCAACCCTTTATCTGATAAGACATTTTCAAGTATCTTCTCCCATTCTGTCAGTTGTCTTTTGGTTTTGTCAAATGTTTTCCTTTGCTGTGCAGAGGCTTTTTATCTTGGTGAAGTCCCAGTACTTCATTTTTGCACTTTTGTTTCTCCTGCCTTTGGAGACGTGTGTAGCAAGAAGTTGCTGTGGCTGGGGTCACAGAGGTTGCTGCCTGCGTTCTCCTCTAGGATTTTGATGGATTCCTCTCTCACATTTAGGTCTTTGATCCATCTTGAGTTTATCTCTGTGTGTGGTGTAAGAACATGACCTGGTTTCATTCTTCTGCATGTGGCTATCCAACTTTCCCCACACCATTTGTTGAAGAAACTCTTTCTCTACTGCGTATTCCTTCCTCCTTTGTCGCAGATAAATTGCCATATAGTCATGGGTGGATTTCTGGGTCTTCTGTCCGGGTCCATCAATGCTCATGTCTGTTTTTGCGCCAGATCCACACTGTCTTTAAGACCGCAGCTTGATAATACAGCTTGAAGTCTGGAATTGTGATGCTTCCAGCTTTTTTTTCTTTTTTAAGATTGCTTTGCCTATTTGAGGTCTTGTGTGATTCTGTATAAATTTTGGGATCATTTGTTCTAGCTCTGTGAAAAATGCTGTTGATATTTTGGTATTCAATGTGCAGACTGCTTTAGGTCTTACAGACATTTTCACAACATGTGTTCTTTCAGTCCATGAACATGGAACGCCTTTCCGTTTCTTCATGTCATCTTCAGTTTCTCTCATCAGTGTTTCACAGTTTGCAGAGTGTGCACGT
>PJEN01015492.1:0-42540 GCA_004024605.1 Pteronura brasiliensis
AGCTCAGTTTATGTTTAGGGTATAAGGCATGGATGCCCTATCTGCATATGCTGAGGTGAACTCTCCAGATTCTGAAGTTAGGGTGAGTGTCAGGCATTCGCTCAGACTAGAATGTGTATCCTAGGGCCGCCGAATATGTGAGTGTTTGCTGGTGCTTGGAGGGTACTAAAGCTTGTGGGGCTTTGCACAGCTCCAAATATTATGGTTTCCATCAGAAGGACAGGTGGAGTCCTGTTATATGCCTCTATGGTCCTCCAAATGGAGGGATTCCATAGCAGGGCTCTGGTTATGGATGCCTGAAAGGTCAACTTAGGGTTAGGCTTAGGGCATGGGGAATGGGATGTCTGATCTGCTGACTCTGGCGCCAGCTACCTGAGTGCTGACTAGAGGTCGCTTCTCAGGTTTAGCGACGGATTGTGTATTAGTGTCCAGGGTGGGCTTTCACAACTGTGGACGGCTGAGAGTTATCATATAGCTTTCTCCTAATCTGGGGGTTGCGTGCAGCTCTATAGTGCATGTTTTGCATCTGGAGGGAAGGCAGAATCTTGTGGTTTGGCTCCGGTGTTTCCTATCTGGTGGGATTGTAGACCAGAGCTGTGAGTGTGGAAGTCTGTGAAGCCAATTTAGGGGTACGGTTAGGGCCTAGGACATGGCAGGGCTAATCTACAGTTGCTGAGGAATGCTCCTCGGGATATGAGGTTAAGGTGAGTGTCAGGAGGTTGCTGAGGCTGGAGTTTGTGTCCATGAGATCCATGGAATCTGGGGGTGGCCTCATGGGGAAATGGACTTTTATCCTACTCTGAGGTATTTGCATAGTTAAAAAATAGCTTAGTCTATTCTGGGGAATATGTCCTGTCCTGTTTTATGGCCCAGGGCTCCCCATATGGATGGATTCGAGAACAGGTCTCTGGCTATGGATACCTGAAAACCCAACCTAGGGATAGGATTAGGTCCTAGTGGCATCACAGGCCTTACATCGTGGCTCGGTGTGGAGCTACCCATGGGGCTGTGTTGAAAATGGGGCTCAGGCTAAGAATCACAGTGCGTGTTGGTGTCCTAGGCGACCAGCATTAATGGGTGTGGACTCTGGGACAATGAGCGTTTCGCCCAACTTTGAGGGATTTACATAACCCCAGAAAGCTTCTGGGGGGCAAGAGAGGTTCTGTCTGGTGCCTCAGGGTTCCCCATTGGGGAGGGGTTTTAAAGAAGAGCTCTGGAGATCACTGCCTGAAAATGCAACCTATTGTTTTGATTAGCACCTAGGAGAATGGCCAGTCTGATCTGCTGACTCTGGCGCAAGCCTCGTGTCTGGTTGACTGGAGGTGAGGGCTCAATTTTGGGGGATGGAATGTGTTTTAGTGTCCAGGGTCAGCTTCTGAAAATGAGGGTGGGTTTGGGGTTTCGTGCATCTTTCTCCTAATCTGTGGGTTGTGTGCATCTCCACAGGGCACGTTTCCCTTCTGGAGGGCAGGAAGAGTCCTGTGCTGTGGCTCCTTTTACCCTACCTGGAGGACATGTGGGCCAGGACTCTTTGAACGGAGGTCTGAGTACCAAGCTAGGGTAGGGCTAGGACATAGGGTATGGCAGAACCAATGTGCGGACGCTGAGGCAAACTTCGGGGAATATGAGGTTAAGCCAAGTGTCAGGTTTTGCTCAGCTGGAGTTTGTGTCAATTTGATCTGCCAAATGTAGGTTTGGACTCATGGGGACAAGGAGGTTTCACCACTTGGGCGTTTTTGGCAGTTCCCAGTAGCCTGGTCTATTCTGAGGGTAGGTGCTGTGTTGTTTTAGAAATCAATGTTTCCCCCATATGGAGGAATTCGAGAGTAGTGTTCTGGGTATGGATGCCTGAAAACCCAGCCTAGGTTTTGGATTTGGTGTAATGGCATTGCAGGCCTTAGATCCTGGCTCTGGGGCGAGCTACCCATGCTGATTTGTTGCAAATGCGGCTTCAGGTAAGGGTCCCATTGGGTGTTTGTGTCCAGGATGGCCTGTAAAAGTGGCCATGGCTTCAGACACAAGGCAAGTTTCTGCCATGTTTGAGGGTTTTACAAAACTCCAAAAACCAAAGTTTCCCTCTGGGGTGCAGGAGTACTTCTGTTCTGTTTCTCAGGGGTCCCCCGTATGGTGTGATTTGAGAGGAGGGTTCTGGAATGGATGACTGAAGCCTCAACATATGCATAGGTTCAGGGCCCAGGGATATGGCAGGTCCGATCTCGTGGGTCCAGGCCAGGTATTCCGGTGGCTGATTGGAGGGCACAACTCAAGTTTTGTCGGACTGCATATTAGTGTCCAGGATGTGGAAGGAAAGTGGGATGACATCAGGGGCCATGCATGTTTGCCCTAATTGAGGGATTTCGTGCAGCTACTTAGGGCATAGTTTACCTCTGGAGGGCGGGGAGAGTTCTGAGGGGTAGCTCAGGACACCCCAATGCCTTGCATTCCAGGATTAAAGGGATCTAATTCTGAAAGTCAAAGCTCAGTTTATGGTTAGGGTATAGGGCATGGATTCCCTATCTGCAAATGCTGAGGTGAGCTCTCCAGATTCTGAAGTTAGGGTGAGCATCATGCATTAGCTCAGTCCAGACTAGGATTTGTGTCCACTAGGCCTGCAGAATGTGTGGGTGTCCACCTGGGGCCATGAAGGTATCTCCTGCTGGGGAATTTGCACAGCTCCAAATAGAATGATTTCATTCTTGGTGAGAGTTGGAATCCTGTTGTGTGGCTCAGGGGTCCCCATATGGAGGGATTTGAGAGCAGGGCTCTGGGATGGATGCCTGAAAACACAATTTAGTTTTAGCTGTGAGGACTAGGGGCATGGTATGTCAGATCTGCTGGCTCTGGGCCCAGCTATGTGGCTGGCTGGCTGGCTGTAGATCAGGGCTCAGACTGAGGGACAGAATGTCTATTAGTGTTGGGTTGGATTCAGTTATTCAAGGAAACCTCACTGGCCGTGCAGTTTTCTCCAATCTGGGTATTCTGTGCAGCTCCCTTGAGCATGGTTTCCTTCTGTAACGTAGGCACAATCCCATGGTGTGATTCTGGTGTTCTCTATCTGGAGAGCTTGTGGGCAAGGAGTCTTTGGGTGACATTTGAAAACCTATCCTAGGGTTAGGGTAAGGGCCTAGGGCATGGTAGCCCCAATCTTCAGATGCTGGGCGAGCTTCCTTGGATCTGTGGTTAAGGCAAGTGACAGGAGGTCGTTCAGGCTGGATTTTGTGTCCATGCCATCAGCCGAATGTGTGGGTGGCCTCATGAAACTATTCAGTTGCTCCCGCTCTGGGGTTTTTATGCAGTTCCAAAGAGTTTGGTGTATTCTAGGCAATGGGTGCTGTCCTGTGTTATGGTTCAGGGGTTCCCTATATGGAGGGGCTTGAGAGCAGTGCTCTGGGTATGGATGCCTGGAACCCAACCTACGTTTAGGGTTAGGTCATAAAGGTATGACAGGGCTTATATCCTGGCTCTGAGAAAAGCTATCCATGGGGCTGTGTTGAAAATGGGGCTCAGGCTAAGAGTCGCCATATGTGTTTGTGTCCTGGGTGGCCTGTAAAATTGGGCGTGGCCTCAGGGGCAAGGCAGGTTTCTTCTACCTCTGAGGGTTATACATACCTGTAAAAAGCAAGGTTTCCTTCTGGGGGACAGGAGGAGTTTTTTGTTTAGTTTTGTATTGTTGTTCGTTTGTTTGTTTGTTTGTTTTTGGCTCAGGGTTACCCAGAGTGTAGGGATTCGAGAGGAGGGCTCTGGGTATGGATGCTTAAACTCTAAATTTGGGTTAGGATTAGGGCCAAGGGACCAGGCTGTTCCGATCTACTGGCTCTGGGGTTATCTGTTCCAGTGGCTGATTGCAGAAAGGTACTTAGGTTGTGTCAGAGACCGTTATTAGTGTCCTGGGTAGAATATGAACATTTGGTGGCATCGGGACCATGCACATTTCCCCTGATCAAAGGGTTTTGTCCAGCTCCTTAGGGCATGGTTTCATTCTGGAAGACAAGGTGAGTCTTGTGGTGTGGCTCCAGTGTCCCCAATCTTGAGGGTTAGCATTCCAGGACTCAAGGGATGGAATTCTGAAAACCCAAGCTCATGTATGGTTAGGGTGTAGGGCATGTATCCCTGATCTGCAGATATAGTGACAAGCTTTCCAGATTCTGAAGGTAGGGTGGTGTCACATATTCACTCAGACCAGATTAGAATTTGTGTACTTTAGGACTGCTGAATATGTGTGTGGCCACCTGGTTCCATGGAGGTTTTTCCCTGCTCTGGGGTTTTGGAGCAGCTCCAAATAGTATGGTTTCATTCAGCGGGAGAGGTGGAGTTCTGTTTTGTGGCTCAAGGGTCTTGATATGGAGGGATTCAAGAGTGGGGCTCTGGGTATGGATGCCTGACAAGAGATCTTATCGGCTGACTCTTGGGCTAGCTACGTGGGTGACTGACTGTAGGTCAGGGCTTAGGGTGAGGGACAGAATGTATATTAGTGTCCAGGTATAGTTTCTGTCAATGGAGGTGGCCTCATTGGTCATGCCAGTTTCTCCAAATCTGGGGATTTGTGCAGCTTTATTGAAAACGGTTTCCTTCTGGATGGTAGGCAGAGTTGCAGGGTTTTCATCCGGAGTTCTCTATATGGAGCGCTTGTCTGCAGGGACTTTTGGGACAGAGTCTGAAAACCATGCTGTGGTTAGGGCTAGGGCCCAGGGCATGGAGGGCCCAATCTACAGGCACTGAGGCGAGCCTCAGCAGAGATCGAGGATAAGGCGTGTGTCATGAGGTCACTAAGGCTGGAGTTTGTGTCCATGCGATCCACTGAAAGTGGGGGTGGCCTCATGGGGCCACAGAGTTTTGTACTACTTTTTGGTGTTTGTGCAGTTCCAAATAGTTTAGTCTCTTCTGGTGGATAAATGCTGTCCTTTTTTATGGCTCAAGTGTCACCCATATAGAAGGATTGGACATCAGGGCTTTGGTATGGAAGCCAGAAAGACAAACCTACATTGTGGGTTAGGCTCTAGTGGCATGGCAGGCCTTTTATCCCAGCTCTGGTGTGAGTTACCCATGGGGCTATGTTGAAAATGGGGCTAAGGCTTAGGGTCACAATGTGTGTTTGTATGCAGAGCGTCCTGCAAGAGTGGTCGTGGACTCAGGGGCACTGCAGGTTTCTTCCCATTCTGAGGGTCTTACATAGCTTCAAATAGCAATGTTTTCTTCTGGGGGGGGGTAGAAAGAGTTCTGTTTTGTGGCTGAGGGGTACACTTTGTGGAGGGATTCGAGAGGAGGGCGCTGAGTATGCATGCCTAAAACCCCAAACTCTTGTTACAATTAGGTCCTAGTGTCATGGCAGGCCCGTTCTGCTGGCTCTGGGGCCAGCTCTCCCATTGCCTGATTGGAGTACAGGACTCATGTTGTAACAGACAGCGTTTTACTGTCCAGCGTGGAGAATGTAAGTTGGCTGGCATTGGGGGCTGTGCATGTTTGCCCTGATTGAGTGGTGTTCTGCAACTCCACAGGGCATGGTTTCTTTCTACAGGACAGGAAGAATCCTGTGGGATGTCTCCAGAGTCCCCAGTATGGAGGGTTCACATTTCAGGACTCAAGGGATGGAAATCTGAAAACCCAAGCTTGATTAGAATTTATGGCATGGGTTCCCGATCTGCAGTTGCTGAGTGGAGCTCTCCAGATTCTGAAATTAGGACAAGTGTCAAACATTCTTTCAGACTAGACTAGAAGTTGTGTCCACTAGGGCGGCCGAATGTGTGGTTGACTTCCTTGAGCCATGGAGTTTTCTCCTACTCTGGGATTTTTGGGCAGCTAAAAATAGTTTTGTTTCATTGTGGGGAAAAGTGGAGTCCTGTTGTAAGGCTCAGGGGTCAACATATGGAGGGAATTGAGAACAGGGCTGTGGGGCATGGATGCTTGAAAACCCAAACTATGGTTAACATTAGGGACTAGAGGAACCCAGGTTTGATCTCCTGAATCTGAGGCCAGCTACATAGGTGGCTGACTGGAGGTCGGGCTCAGGCTGAAGGACAAAAAGTGTATTAGTGTCCATGGTCAGGTTCTGTCAATGAGGGTGGCCTCATTGGCCACAGTTTGCTCCTAATCTGGGGATTTTGTGCAGCTATGGTGAGCAAGATTTTCTTCTGGAGGGTAGGCATAGTGCCATGGTGTCACTCTGGAGTTCTCTACCTGGAGAGCTGTGGTCCAGAATTCTTGGAACCGAAGTCTGAAAACCCATGCTGTGGTTAGGGTTAGGGCCTAGGGCATGGCAGGCCCAATCTACAGATGCTGAGGCAAGCACCTGGGGATCTGCAGTTAAAGTGAGTGTCAGGAGTTCGCTCAGGCTGAAATTTGTGTTAATGCATAATGCCGAATGGCCTCATGGGGCCAAGGTGTTTTCTCCCACTCTGGGGATCCTGTGCAGATCCAAAAAGTTTGGTCTATTCTCTGGAATAGGTGAAATCTTAAATTGTGGCTCATGAGTCTCCATAGAGAGGGATATGAGAGTAGGGTTCCACGTATGGGTGCCTGAAGGCCAACCTATGTTTAGAGTTTCATCCTTCTGACATGTGAGACCTTATTTCCTGGCATTGGGGTGAGCTACCCATGGGGTTGTGTTGAAAATGGGTCTCAGGCAAAGGGTCACAATGTGTGTTTGTATGCAGGGTGGCCTGAAAAAGTGGACGTGGCCTCAGGGGCAATGCAGGTTACCTCCAACCGTGATGGTTTTACATAGCTCCAGAAAGCAAGGTTTCATTCTTGGGGCAGGATGAGTTCTGATTTGTGTCTAAGGGGTCTCAGGTGTGGAGGGATTCGAGAGGAGGGTTCTGAGTATGGATGCCTGAATCCCCAACCGAGGATTAGGATTGAGGCTTAGGGTCATGGCAGGCTCAATATACTGGCTGTATGCCCTGATTATAGCAGGCCTTCTTTGAAACCGGGACTGAGGTTGAGGGTCACAGTATGGGTTTTGCCCAGAGAAGCCCTCAAATGTGGGCGTGGACGCATGGGCCATTCAGGTTACTTCTAGTCTGAGGGTTTTACACCCACACCAACAGCATTTCAACTCAGCCCCCATGTTGCTTGCCCCAAAGCCACCACATCTAACCTACCATGTTCCTAGGTTCCAATATTAACCATAGGTGGGTTTCCCAGGCATCCATATGGAGAGTTCTGCTCTCGAATCTTTCCATGTAGGAGAATCTGAGCCATCAAACTGGATTCCACTGTCCTGCAGAAGAAAACGTTGTTTTTTAAACCTGCACACAACCAACAGAGTGGTAAAACCTCCATGGCCTCATGAGGACACACCCAAGTAATGTGGCCATCATGGAAAAATACTCCAACATGAGTGAATGGCAGACACTTGCCCTTACATAAGATACAGGGATTTCGCCTCAGCCTCTGCATTCGGGCCTGCCATGTCCTAGGACCTAAAGCAAAGCCTAGCTTGTGTTGTTAGACTTCTGTCCTAACACTCCTGTCCCACAAGCCCTACAGATTGGGAATTCTGGATTCCCAACACAGCACATTACCAGGCCGCCAGAGGAAAAAAGTTTCCTATAGGCCTACACAAAATCCTCAAAGGAGGATCAAATGGAACGGCCCTCAAGGGCACCCAAAAACCATAGGCATCTATGTACACTAACGCTTTGTCTGACACAGCCTGAGCCCCGACCTCCTGGCAGCCACCCAGATAGTTGGCTGCCTATCCAGCAGATCAGACCAGCCATGGCCCTAGGCCATCATATCTACCAACCTGGGTATTCAGGCATCTGTCCCCAGACCTTGTCTCAAATCCCTGTATAAGGAGAAACCTAATGCACAAAACAGAACTCCTCCTTCCCCATGACACAAAACCTTGATGTTGGGATGGATGTGATATCTCTGGAGTAGGAGAAACTGCATGGTGTATGAAGCTACGCCCACTATTCAGTGCCATCCTGGCACAAACACTCATTTGACCCTCACCCTGAGTCCAGTTTTGAAATCAGTCCCCTCAGTAGATTTACCAAGAGCACGAATATTGGACCTACCATGCTCTTAGGCACAATTCCTAACACATGTTGTGGTTTCCAGGCACCAACACCCAGAGACATGATCTGGAATTCCTCCTTTTGGGGGATCCTTGAGACAGGCAATAGGACACCTCCTTTCTCCCAGAATGACAGAAAAGTAGTGAGAGCCAGACAAAAGCCCCAGAATGGGAGAAACTTCCATGTCCCCATGAGGCCACCCCTACATTCCTTGGACATCCTAGATCCTAGACTCAAAATCCAGAGACAAAAGCTTCAGTTAGCACCTCATACTGGCCCTAATTATAGATCCCAATTAGCTCACTGCAGGGTCTGCAGATCATGCCGTCCATACCCACCTCCCTGTCCCTAGCCCTAGTTTCTGTGTTCAGACTAATGTCCCCAGAGCCCTAGCTCACAAAATGCCCAGGCTGGGGTCCCCAGAGCAGCACCAAAGGACTGTGCCATCCCTCCAGAAGTAAACTGTGCCCTTTAGAGCTATTAAAACACTCCAGATTAAGAGAAATAGGCAAGACCCCCAAGGCCACAATAATTTCGTAGGTCGCCCTGGACAAAAAAGAGCATTCTGACATACCCTGAGCACATACCTGCTCCAGTCAGACACCAAGGAAGATGGCACCAGAGACAGAAGATTGAACCTGACTTGCCCCTAGGCCCTAATATGAACCCCAGCTTAGGTTTTCAGACATCTGCCCCCATAGGCCTGGTCTTGATTACCAACATATGGTTGATCCTTGAGCCCCCAAACAGAACATGCCCTGACCCCTGAAGGAAACCTTGCAATTTGGAGCTGTGTCAAACCTGCAGGGTAGGAGAATCCTGCATATCACCTGAACCACTGCCACATTCCAAGGTCCTCCTGGACATAAACCTGCATTGTGAGCCATCAGCTCGAGACTCCATTTCAACTCAGCCCCCTTTTAGATCATCCCAGAACCAGGAGATCGAACCTACCATATTCCAAAGCAACAATGGTAATGCTAGGTGGGGTTTCCAGGCATCCATATGTAGAGTCCTGCTATCGAGTCATTCCATATGGGGCAGCCTTGAGCCATCAAACAGGAATTCCCTTGTGCTTCAGAAGGAAACCTTGTTGTTTGGAGCAGCTCACAATCCCCAAAGTGGGAAAACCTCCATGGCATCATGAGGCCACCTCTACATTAGGCGCCCTCATTGACAGAAACTCCAGCCTCAGCAAACGTCTGACACTTGCCAAAATGTTAGATGCTGGAGATCTCGGTTCAGCCTCTGGAGATTAGGCCAACCATGCCCTAGGCCCTAAACCTAACCACAGCTTGTATTTTCACACTTTTCGCCCTCACATTTTTGGCCCAAAAGCCCTCAAGTTTAGTAATTCTGGAGCCACAAAATAGCACTATGCCTGCCCACCAGAAAGAAAGAGTGCCCTATGGGGCTGCTCCAAATCACCAGATGAGGATCCACCTCCATGGCCCTCGAAATCACCCCAATTTCATAGGTGAACTTGTGCACTAATACTCTGTCTGACACAGCCTTAACCCAGACCTCCTGTCAGCCACCTGGATAGCTGTCTTCATATCCAGCAGATGGGACCTGCCATGGCCCCAGGCCATCATCTCTACCCAACCTAGCTTTTCAGGCATCTGTAATCCAACCTTATCTCAAATCCCTGCATATAGGGGAACCTGATGCATACTCCTCCTTCCCCATGGCAGGAAAACTTACTGTTGGGATGGGTGTATAAACCTTGGAGTAAGAGAAACCAGCATGGCCCATTAGGCCACGCCAACTCATGAGGGCCACCCTGGGCACATACACGCATTGTGCATTGTGACCCTCAGCCTGAGCCTATTTTCAGTAAGACCTCCTCGGGAGGTGGACTAAGAGCCTGCATATCTAAAAGTCTGCATACCTAAGAGCCCACATATTTAAGAGCCCACATATAGGACCAAGGCCCTATAGACCTAGGACCAAGGCCCAAATCCTAACACACAGTGTTGTTTTCCAGGAGCCTGTACCCAGAGTCCGTCTCTGGAATCCCTCTATTTGGGGGATCCCTGAGCCAGAAAACAGGACTCTTCCCTTCCTTTAGAAGGACACCAAAGTATTGATAGCCTGGTAGAATCCCTAGAGACAGAAAATCTTACAAGGCCCCATGAGGCCACCCCTACACAGCTTCCAATCCTAGATACACAATCCAGAGACAAAAGCCTAAGCTATAACCTCATGAGTGCCCTAATATCAGATCCCAGAGAGCTACCATCAAGGTCTCTAGATCGGACCTCCACAACTTCAGCATTAACCATAACCTAAGTTTGTGTTTCCAGACATCTGTTCCCAAAGCCCTGGGTAAACACATACTGCAGGCTGGGGCAACCAGAGCCACACCAGAGGACTGTGCCTGCACTCCCAAAGGAATCTGTGGCATTTACAGTTTCCAATTCCCCCCAGATTAGGAGAATGCAGCAAGGCCCCCAAAGCCTCCCCAATTTTGTATGCCGCCCTTGACAAAATACGCAGTCTGAAACATCCTGAGCACTTACCTCCAGGCAGACTCCCAGATAAATGGCCCTAGAGATAGAAGATTTAACCTGATATGTCCATAAGCCCTAATCTGAACCCTAGCTTAAGTTTTCAGGCATCTGTACCCAGAGGCCTGGTCTTGAATACCAACATAGTTGGTCCCTGAGCACAAAACAGAACACTGTCTGTTCCCAGAAGGGAACCTATTATGTGGAGTTGTGTTAAAGCCTAAGGGCAGGAGAATCCTGCATGGTCCCTGACCACCACCACATTCCAAGTTCTCCATGGACACAAATCTGCATTGTGACCCAAAAGCATGAGACTCCATTTCAACTCATCCTTCTCAGTCGCTCACCCCGGAGGCAGCAGACGGAACTTGCATTATTCCTAGGTACCAATGGGAACGCTAGGAGGAGTTTCCAAGCATCCAACATAGAGCCCTGCTCTTGAATCTTTCAGTATGGGGAAGCATTGAGCCAACAAACAGAACTCCCCATGTCCTGCAGAAGGTAACCTTGAGCTTTGGAGCACCTTCCAAGCCCCAGATTGAGGAAAGCTCCATGGCCTCATGAGGCTACTCTTCCATTAGGCAGCCATCGTGGACACAAATTCCAGCCTGAGGGAACTTCTGACCCTCGCCATTATTTCAGATGCTGGAGATCTCGAGTTGGCCTCTGCAGATTGGTCCTGCTGTGCCCTAGGCCCTAAACCTAACACTAGCTTGTGTTTCCAGACTTCCGTCTTCACACTTCTGCCCCACAGGACCACCAGACTGGAAATTCTGGAGGCACAACGCAGCATTCTGCATGCCCGCCAGAAGGAAAAAGTGGCCTATGCGGCTGCACAAACACCCAAATGAGGATCAACATGCATAACCCTCGATGGAACCGTAATTTCATAGGCCACCCTGTGCACTAATGATCTCTCTGACACAGCCTGAGTCCAGACCTCCCATCAGCCACCCAGTTAGCTGAATGCACATCCAGCAGATCAGAACTGCCAAGGCCCTCGGCCATTATCTCTCTATCTCTATGCAACCTGGGTTTCAGACATCTATCCCCAGACCTTATTTCAAATCCCTGCACCTGGGGAACTTGATGCACAGAACAGAACTCCTTTCCCATTTCAAGAAACCTTACTGTTGGGATGCTGATGAGTATCAGAGTCAAATACTCAGAGCAGGATAAACCTGCATGGCCCATGAGGCCACGCCCATGCTTGAGGGTCATCTTGGGCACAAATATGCATTGTGACCCTCAGCGTGAGCCCTGTTTTCCAATAAGGCCCCTCAGAGGCTTGACTAAAAGCTTTTTTGGAGAGACCCGAGACAGAAAACAGGACTCCTCCCTTCCCACGGAATGACCCCAAAGGATTGGGAGCTGGACCAAATCCCCAGAGAAGGAGAATCGTTCATGGCCAATGAAGCCACCCCCACAATCCATGGCCATCCTTGACACAAATCCCAGAGACAAAAGCCTGAGCTACAGCCTCATGTCGCCCTTATTTCCTATCCAGAGGAGCTCCCCTCAAGGTCTGTAGATCCGGCCTGCCATGGCCTCCGCCTGATACCCAAGCCAAAGTTGTGTTTTCACACTTCTGTTCCCACAGCCCTGGCCCACAAGGCTTCAGGCTGGGGCCTCTGGAGCCACACCACAAGACTATGCCTTCCCTCTCAAAGGAAACTCAGCCCATTCCATTGGCCACAACCCTACAGATTAGGGGAAACATACAATTCCCCTGAGGCCATCCCAATTGCTTAGAGCGCCCTGGACGGAAAGGTGCTTTCTCACACAACCTGAGCAACTACCTCCACTCAGACACACAGACAGATGTCCCCACAAACAGAAGATTGAATTGGATGTGCCCCTAGGCCGTAATCTGAACCCTAGCTTGGGTTTGTAGGCATCTCTCCTCAGAGGCCTGGTCTCCAATGCCAGCACATGGGGTTTTCCTGAGGCACAAAACAGAACACCTCTCATCTCCACACTGTTGTGCCTGAGTTTTCCATCCGAGAGATCACCAAGGAGCCAACACCGGTGCAATCTCATGAGGGTTTATTTGACAAGCTTAAGCTTGGGCCAAGTATACCCAATGCAGCAGAGTAGGGATTTGGACCCCTAGTTTAGTTAAGGCAGGGGTATTTATGGGTTCCTGTTACTAAAGCATGGTGGGGATTCCTGGAACCAAGGCAAGGTGGAGGGTCTCTGGAACTAAAGCAGGGTGGGGCTTGCTGGAACCAAAACAGGGTGGGGATTACTAAGGCAGGGTGGGGGAAGTTCAGACCTTGGGCACAGGGGTCTGAGATGGCTGTCAGAGCTAAATGGCCGTACTTATGCTAGGGCTAAACCTGAGGTGGGATGGCCTTAATTTTCTCAGCCTCCACATTTCCCCCTGAACAATCTTGACCCTTAAATCTTTAAAGTTGTTGAAGGTGGAAGGTCTCATCTTCTATAATTTCTTCCTGCTGAGTAGGGGTGTAGAGTTGTCCCTACCTACTCAGTTCAACATTGATCAGTTGGGGAATATATAGGGGAGTTATGAAAGACAGAGGCAGCTGAGTCCAGAGGTTTAAATCAATCATGAAAGGATAGAGAGATTGTTTAAAGTGCTCACCTGTGTAGGTCAGAACCCAATAAATATTTTGTGATAATCTGGAACATCAAGATAGCTGCACTTATATCAGGGCTATACTCGTGATGGCTACAGCCTTGTTTTTCTTGGCTTCCACATTTCCCTCTCTCAGAGGAACCTAAGGTAGGACCCAATCATGAGTCCAAGCTGGCCTCAGTAACAAGGTAGGGAGTCTTGGAGGTGGGAGTGGTCAGATCACGATGTAAGGTCCCTTCCAGGGAAGCTCCCAGTTTTCCACTTGGCGGCAGTGCATCCAAACCAAGTCCACAGGTTGGTAAGGATGTGGTTCCAGCTCCGTCTCTGTCTCAGTGTGGGCAGTTAGGATCCCTGCGTGGGCTAGACAGACCTGGAGTACAGACTGATCAGTCATCATTAAGGAGGAGGGCCTGATACCCCGTCACTCTGGCATTTGTCACCCACTGGTCTGGTGGAGTCCAGAGAAGGCCCTCGATAGTGAGAGTGGTGGTCAAGATGAGACTTTGACCCAAAGTCAATTAACTTGCATCCTTGACCAGGAAGGCCATGGCAGCAATTATGTGGAGGCAAGGGGGAACCCAGCTGCTACTGGATCTAGTTTCTTGCTAAGATAGGCTACTGCCCTTTGCCAAGGCCACAGAGTCTGAGTCACAACTCCTTCAAATCCTTTGGCCACCCCTGCCTCTTTATCCACATAAAAGTGGAAGGGCTTGGTAACATCTGGGATGGCCAATGCTGGGGCACTCAGTAAGGCTGTTTGTAATTCCCCAAACGCTCCTTATATCTGGGGCTGACTGACTGGCAAAAGCAAGATCGTCTAAACGAACTATCGTGCAACTTCTCTGAAGTTTACCTCAAGTTGTCTCCTTTAGGTATACAAGCTTTTAAGAACAATTAAATCTAGAATTTAACATCCATAAAGGTGTGTTATTAAAACACAAATTTTTCTCTCTAAAACAACCCTCATTTCCAGAGATAGCTAAATCAGGACTAATTCATTTGAAAAACAAGTCCAGTTTTAACAAACTTGGCCTAAGTATTTACATAAGCTCAGCAAGAACAGTGAATAATCATATAGATCTTTTAGAATCTGCTTTGCTGGAACTTCTTATAAGGAATCTCTAGGTTGAACTTTTTAGTAGCCTCTCCGGACCAGAAGCCAAGCCATGTACTTGCCATCAGACATGCCTTCAATACCTGTCGACTTGGGCAAATACTCTTCCTGAGGTCCTGCCTCTGCCAGGGAATGACATCTTTACTCACCTGGTGAGGCTGCTGGGAACTCTGTAATCAAGGTATCAGGCCAAAAGTTCCAAAGGCTTTATGGCTCCAGGTTTTATAAAGTCAACCTTAGTTCCTTTAAGTTGTCTGGTCATATCTGAGTCTTTTCAAATATGACATCTTAGCCAAAGCCTTGGTAAAACAACCAGTGTTTCCAATGCTGTCCTGTCACAAGCAGAACAGATTCTTATTGAACTTACGTAAATGACTGATTGCCATGGAAGAACATTACTTACTAAGACCTTTTGGTTTCAGAGGGTTCAGATAGAGAGAAAAGTTGAATGCCTTGATTCGTTTACAAATGAGCACTTTTAGATCTCTATAAATTACAGATAACTTAAGAAAAAGTTTCCCTAGGCTGGAAGAGCAAACATTATGGAACTGGTCCTGTTTAAAATAAGAATAAACATTAAGAGACACAACATTACAATTGCTTCAGTTCATCTAGTCTCATTTTGCTAATTCTGGTTTAGTCCAAATTCAGCTTTTACTTCTGGAAATTATTACCCATTTCAGTTCCAGGATTTTAACATATCGAAGACCTGTATTTGTCCTGAAAGTCTCCCATAAGAATTTCCTTTAGGGCGAAATTCATCTTACAAGAGAATTAAAACAATTACAAATGACAAAAACTCAGAATAGATATGGTTAAATATCAAATGATGACCGTATTAAAACATTAAAACTTTAGGAAATGTATAGAACCTCTGGAGTAATTACAGCCTTTACCCAAGTAACCCAGGGTTTATCATTGGTTTAGCAGTATTCTGAGTAACTTAGCATATCGAGGAAAAGCCTTATGAATCAAAGAGAGATCTCATTTACAATTTTGGGTGGGCAAAGAGAAAACCATTTACATTTTCTTAACAGCAGATCAATTAATCTAAGAAAACTTTGTCCTTTAAAGAGAGAATTTCAGTCTAATACCAATGTACATTTAAAACCCATTCATTTCAATCTTAGTCCGTCCTGACCATCCTAAATTCCATTCCAAAGTTTTCCCTTCAGAAACTTTCTACAACTTTCCTTTGCATTTAGTTTTTGTCCCGAGCCATTTCCTTCCAAACAACCATCTCATTTAGGACAAAGTTACCTTCTTTTATGTTCAACAAAATGTACTCCCATTCCTTAAATCTTTCTTACATATCTCCTACTTTCCTACATACAGAGTTGCTTCCTTTATTTTCATCAGTCTTACAGTTAGTGGAATTTTGTACTTTTAGAAACACTTTAACCTCTAGTCAGTTATTAATTGTGAACGGTTATAACAGAATTCTTTGGGTGTCAATTTATGAATCAGTTAAGCACAAAACATGTTTACCAACAGATATAAATATTCTTATTTTCTTTGCTGTGAAAAGTCAAAAGGACAAACCTATGTTCAGTACTCAATGCTTTAGCACTTTATCCTATCTGTAAAAGACCTAGATGTTTAACAAATTTAATTCCATTTGTCATCTAAGCAAAACTTTAAACTTTCAGGTTACCAAAGACCTTGAAAGCTATCTCAGTCATTATTCATTAAAACTTTGAGACAGACAATTAACCATCAGTTTAGTCACCTCTTTGCTAACAAATTTCAACAGATTTTAACACAGATTTTAATAAATAACACGAGCTTATTTGACTTTAAGTAAAAACTCTGAAGTTTCACATTTACTACTGTTAACTCAAAAGACATGTTTATCTTAATTAACCCATAAACTTAACTTAGTTCAAATACTGATTTACGTTCCACCTGGGCCCACTCCACTTTGATTGTTTACCTGAGACATGGGTGGGAAGATCTGGAGTGGGGGGCATTAGATCCAGGGGGTGCTCTTCATGCTCCTTGACAGTGAATAGAGAAGGAGCCATGTTGCAGGAAGCACCAAGGATGGTCTAGAGGCCAGGTATGCATGCCCCACGCACATTGGTGCAGAAACAGAAGGGGGAAACAGAAGAACAAGGTTTTGCCAGAAGGCAGAGAAAGGATTCCCAGTTTTAGAGTTCATCAGCCCAACAGAGGAGCAGACGCCTTGCTTTCCTATCAGCAAGGGAGAAGGGGTTAGGCAGTCCATGTCAGGCCAGAGAAACAGGTAATTTCCCCGAAGCAAAGGTAGTTTTGGCAGCTGCTTAGGAATATTCCTTAAAGTCTCTGTTTCAAGTTAGATCAACCCCAGTTGGCTCCAGTTATAGCCCTTAACACATGAAATGAGTGAGGGAGAAGCCCCACATCTATTAGGAGGAACAGAGAGATGAAAGTCAGAGTCCCCTTTGTTAGGGATGGCCCAGAAAACTGGGTTTAATAGAAGGCTTATTCTGCAAAAGGCCATTAGATCAGGGTCCTGTTGTAGAGCAATGGAGGTATAGCTTTAAGTAGTTAGTAGAAGACACTGACAAGAAACAAAAAAAGACTGAAATCCATCATGGTCTATGCAACATTCCAACATATGTGGTCCTTACAACCAACTTCCCTAGGAAACGTCCTGGTTTAATCGGGTACTGGTTTTGGCTGTTTCCCAGTGGAGGTCCCGCAGCCAGAAATGGCTAGGCCAGGGATGTGAAGGGGATCACATTAGATCAGTCAGGAGGAAACCTCACATGGGAGTCTTAAGATTGGCAGCCTTCCTGGTCACTTAGGTGGCTGTCCCGAACCCAAGAGAGACAACTTTATATAAGAACAGGAACAGAGAGAGGGCATCAAGTTTCTGGGTCTTATTACCATTCTTGGCCCCCTAGAGACACTCTCCAGTGGGGATTTTCTTGGTCCCCTAGGGACGAGCAACACAACAGGCAACAACAAGACAAGACAAAGACATCCGCAGACCCAATGGGCCTCCCGGGGTCATCCAACATTAAAGGATGACCATTCAGACATGCAGAAAGTCTGAAACTTTCCCTTTCGTATGTCCGTGCTCAGGTTATGAGCTCTTTCCCTAACGTCCAAGAAGTGGTCAATCATCAAAGACAGAGGAGTTGTCTGCATCTGTCCCATCATGTCCTCAGTCCACAACAAGACAAATACACTTATGACAATTAACAAGAACACACTCATAAAGACAAACGATCTGGTGCAGCTGCAAACACAAAACTGGAACGAAGTTAAGGGAGAATCCGGCCATACAGGCAGCCGGCTCTCCTCACAGATGACATCCTTGTCCTCTGGGCCCAACTGCAACAGCAGCTAAACCTCCCAATATGGTCCTGACTGTAGCAGCAGCTGAGCCTCCCCAGATGGGCCTGCCCATACCAGTTGCCGAGCCTCCCAATATGGGCCCGACCACGACAGCAGCCGAGCCTCCAGACGGGCTTGACTGCAACAACAACCGAGCCTCCAGATGAGGACCTTGTCCTCCAGGCCCGACTACAACAGTAGCCTATCCTCCAGACAGGGGCAGAGGGACGTCTCCCAAGACCCCCTGGTCGACTATCTGCCACGTGTCGGCTTGAGCCAATGTTGACTCCAGATTCAGGCTCAACCGCACCAGCAGCCAAGCCTCCAGATCGGAATTCCTACAGGTAAAAAAAAAAAAAAAAAAAAAAAAAAAAAAAAAAAAAAAAGAAAAGAAAAGAAAAGAAAATGCAGAGTGGAACTCCCAAAGTATGCACTCAAATAGATGACAACAAGTGCACTCACCAGCCGGCACAAGACCTTCCAGGATGGGGTCTTAAGAGTATCCCAGATATCTGTGGGACGTCCAAATGTTGTTCCCAAGTTTTTGCAGCCAAGAGACCACCAAGGAGCCAACACCGATGCAATCACACGAAGGTTTATTCGACAAGCTTAAGCTTGGGCCAAGTATACCCAACACAGCAGAGTAGGGACTTGGACCCCGAGCTTAGTTAAGGCAGGGTATTTATGGGTTCCTGTTACTAAAGCATGGTGGGGATTCCTGTAACCAAAGCAGGGTGGGGGTCTCTGGAACTAAAGCAAGGTGGGACTTGCTGGAACCAAAACAGGGTGGGGCATACTAAGGCAGGGTGGGGGAAGTTCAGCCCTTGGGCACAGGGGTCTGAGATGGCTGTCACAGCTAAGATGGCTGTACTTATGCTAAGGCTAAACCTGAGGTTGGATGGCCTTAATTTTCTCGGCCTCCACAAAATGGGAAGCTTGCTCTTGGGAGCTGTGTAAAACCCTCTGGGTAGGATAATCCTGCAGGGCTCCTGAGCCATCTCCACATTCCAGGGTCTCCATGGACACAAACCCACATTATGACCCAACTTCATGAGAATCCATTTCAACTCAGCCCCCTGGGTAGCTCTGCCCAGATCAAGCAGATAAAACCTCCCTTGTCTTTAGGAGCCAATGGAAATGTGAGGTGGGGTGTACAGGCATCCATCCTTAGAACCCTGTTCTCGAGTTTTCCATTTAGGCCATCCTTGAGCCATGCACAAGGACTCTCCTGTCCCACTGAAGGAAACATTGCGGTTTGGAGCAGCTCACATCCCCCAAAGTGGGAAAACCTCCATGGCCTAATGAGGTCCCCTCTTCATTAAGGGGCCATCTTGGACACAAACTCCAGCCTGAGCCAAAGTCTGACACTTGCCCTTATTTCAGAGGCTGGAGATCTCAATTCAGCCTCTGCAAAATTGGTCTGCCATGTCCTTGAACCAAAACATAACCCTAGTTTTGTTTTCAGACTTCCAACCTCACACTTCTGCCCCACAAGCCCTCCAGATTGGGAATTCTGGAGCCACAGTGCAGCACTCTGCCTACGCACCAGAAGACGAAAGTGTCATAGGGGCCTTCCCAGAAACCCCAAATGAGGATCCAACTGCACAGAAACCCTGAATATGGGGGAACCTGAAGCACAAAGGTGAACTCTTCTTTCCCCATGGCAAGAAACCTTGTAGTCCGGATGGGGTCAAAGTCAATCCCTCAGAGTCAGAGAAACCTGCATGGCCCATGAGGCCACACCCATGCTTGAGGGCCACCTTGGGCACAAACATGCATTATGACCCTCAGCCTCAGCCCAGTTTTCAAATGAGGCCTCTCGGTAACTAGACCAAGAGCCTGATTATCGGGCTTGCCATGCCCTTAGGCCCCAAACCTAACCAAAGTTGGGGTTTTCCAGTCACCCATACCTGGGGCTCTGCTCTGAAATCCCTCTTTAGAAGGGACCCCTGAGACAGAAAAAGGACTCCTGTCTTCCCACATAATGACCGCAAATGATTGGGAGCCAGGCCAAATCCCCAGACAGAGAGAATTGTTCATGGCCCGTGAGGCCACCTCCACATTCCTCGGCAATCCTTGACACAAAATCCAGATACAAAAGCCTGAACTACCACCTCACATTCGGCCTTCTTTCATATCCCAAGGAGCTCCCCTCACAGTCTATAGATCGGGCCTGCCATATGCTCAGCCTGAAACCTAACCCGAGAATGTGTTTTCAGATTTCTGTCCCCACAGCCCTGGCCCACACACCCTCCAGGCTGGGGCCTCTGGAGCCACACTTCAGGACTATGCCTGCCCTCTTGATGGAAAGGTGCCCATTCCATTGGCACAACCTACAGATTAGGAGAAAACTACAAGGTCTCAGAGCCCATCCCAATTGCGTAGTCTACTCTGGACAAAAAGGCATTTCTGATGCAAACTGAGCAACTACCTCCACTCAGACCCACAGACAGATGTCCCCAGAGACAGAAGATTGAACCGGATAGGTCCCTAGGCCCTAATCTGAACCCTCACTTAGGTTTGCATGCATCTCGCCCCAGAGTTCTGGTTTCATATACCAGCATGTGGGGGTTTCCTGAGGCACAAAACAGAACACCTCTCTTCTCCACATGGGAACATTGCCCTGGGGGAATGTGTAAAACCCTCCAAGTAGGAGGATCCTGCAGGGTCCCTGAGCCACCACCACATTCCATGGTCTCCATGGACACAAAACTGTATTAGGACCCATCAGCATGAGAGTCCATTTCAGCACAGCTCCCTGAGTAGCTCGCCCCAGAGCCAGCAGATTGAGCCTGCCTTCTCCCTGGCATCCAATGGGAATGTGAGGTGGGGTTTCCAGGAATCCATCCTTAGAGCCATGCTCTCAAATCTTTCCTTACGGGGCAGCCTGGAGACAGCCAACAGGGCTTGCCTTTCCCACAGAAGGAAACCTTGCTGTTTGGAGCAGCTCAAAACCCTCAGAGTGGGAAAACATTTCATGTCCTCATGAGGCCACCCTTCCATTCAGGAGCCATCATGGTCAAAAACTCCACCCTGAACCAATGTCTGATACTCGCCCTTACTTCAGATGCCAGAGATCTCGATTCAGCCTGTGCAGAGTGAAGCCCCGAAACCTAACCCAAGCTTGTCTTTTCAGATTTCTGTCCTCCCACTCCTGGTCCAGAAGCCCTTCACATGAGGAATTCTGGAGCCACAATGCAGCAGTCTGCCTATGCACCAGAAGGAAAAAGTGCCCTATGGGGCTGCCCAGAAACCCCACATGAGGATCCAACTGCACAGCCCAGGACCACACCTTAATTTCCTAGGATGCCCTGTGCACAAACACTCTGTCTGACACAGCCTGAGCCCAGACCTCCTGTATGATACCCTGACAGCTGGCTGAATATGCCACAGATTGGACCCGTCCTAGCCCTCTGCCGTCATCTCTTCCAAATCTGGGTTTTCAGGCATCTGTCCCTAGACCTTTCTCAAATCCCTGCATCAGGGGAACCTGAAGCACAGAAGAGAACTCCTCCTTCCCCATGGCAAGAAACCTTGCTGTTAGGCTGGGGGTCAAAGTCAAACCCTGAGAGTCAGAGAAACCTGTAATGGCCCATGAGGCCACTCCATGCTTGAGGGTCACCTTGGGCACAAATACACATTGTGACCCTCAGCCTCAGCCCCGTTTGCAAATGAGGTCTCTCTCTCGCTGGACCAAGAGCCCGCATATCATGCTTGCCAAGCCACTAGGCACCAATCCTAACCAAAGGTGGGGTTTTCTGGTCGCCCGTTCCTGGGGATCTGCACTGCAATCAGTCTTATGGAGGGACCCATGAGACGGAAAACAGGACCCCTGCCTTCCCACACAATGACCCCAAATTATTGGCAGCCAGCTAAATCTCCAGAGAGGGAGAATCATCTGTGGCCCATGAGGCTACCC
The DNA here is from genome assembly GCA_004024605.1 of Pteronura brasiliensis. Taxonomy (NCBI): domain Eukaryota; kingdom Metazoa; phylum Chordata; class Mammalia; order Carnivora; family Mustelidae; genus Pteronura; species Pteronura brasiliensis. The sequence continues at coordinate 21,488 of PJEN01015492.1, forward strand.
ATGTGGCCATCCTTTTCACACAATTAAGAGACAAAAGCCTGAGCTACCGCCTCACACTCACCCAGATTTCATATCCTGAGAAACTCCCCTCACGGTCTGTAGATCGGGAATGCTATACCCTCGACCCGAAACCTACCCCGAGTTTGTGTTTTCAGATTTCTGTCCCTACAGCCCTGGACAACACACCCTGCAGGGTGGGGCCTCCAGTGCCACACCACAGGGATGTGCCCGTCCTCTCGAAGGAAACTGGTCTCTTGTGGATTCTGCCCAGCCTGCCATAGTTTGGTGTCATTCTGGGGGAAGGGAGGAGTCCTGTTTTCTGTTCCAGGGGTCCCCCAAATACAGAGATTTCAGAGCAAGGCTCTGGGTACCATCTCCTTGGTACCATACCACCTTGGCATAGAATTTCAGCCTAGGGGCATGGCCAGCCCAATAAGAGGGCTCCGGGTCCAGCCCCCGAGGGGCCTTATTTGAGAATGAAGCTGAGGCTGAGGGTCACAATGCGTGTTGGTGCCCAAGGCGGCCCTCCAGAGTGGGCGTGGCCTCATAGGCCAAGCAGGTTTCACCAACTCGGAGGGTTTGACACACAGCCCAATAGATAGGTTCCCTGCTATGGGGAAGGAGGAGTTCTGTTTTGAGCATCAGTTTCCATCACATGAAGGGATTTGACATAACATCTGGGGTAGATGTCTGAAAACTTATGTTGGGTAGATGTGACAACCTGGGCGTGGGAAGTTCTGATCTGCTGGATATGCGGCCCTCTGTCTGAGTTGCTGATGGGATGTCTGGTCTCAGGATGTGTCAGACAGAGCATTAGTGCAGAGGACGACCTGTGAAATTGGAGTGCCATCGAGGGCCGTGTGGGTGGATCCTCATATGGGGTTTCTGGGCAGACCCATAGGGCACTTCTTCTTTCTGATGGGCAGGCAGAAGGCTTGTTTTGTGGCTCCAGAATTCCCAATCTGGAGGGGTTGCGGGCCACGAGTTTTAGGACAGCTGTCTCAAAACACAACCTATGGTTAAGTTCAGTGCTGAGCGCATTGCATTTCCAGTGTGCAACAGCTGATTCGAGATCTCTACCACCTGAGTAAGGGCGTGTGTCAGATGTCTGCTCACGCTGGAGTTTGTGTCCATGATGGCCAACGAATGGAGCAGTGGCCTCAAGAGACCATGGAGGCTTTCCCACTCTGGGGATTGTGAGCTGCTCCAAACAGCAAGGTGTCCTTCTGTGGGACATGGGGAGTCCAGTTAGGGGGCTCCAGGGTCGCCCATATGGAAAAAATGGATAGCAGAGCTCTCCGCATGGATACCTGGAAAGCCCACTTCACGTTAGAATTGTAGCCAAGGAACAGGACAGGTTTGATCTGCTGGCTCTGGTTCGAAGTTCCAAGAGGGCTGAGTTGACAGGGGTTCTCAGGCTGCCAGGTCACAATGCTGGTTGGTGTCCAGGGAAACATATGAATGTGGCAGTGACTCAGGGTCCAGGCAGGATTTCCTGCCCTGTGGGTACAACCCAGCTTCCTAGAGCAAGGTTTCCTTCTGGGGACAGGAGGGGTTCTGTTGTATGGCTCAGGATCTACATATTGAACCATATGTTGGTATTTCAAAACAGGCCTCTTGGGACAGATGCCTGAAAACCTAAGCTAGGGTTCTGATGAGGTCCTAGTGCCATGTGAGGTTCAAACTTCTGACTCAGGGCCATTTTCCTGCCTATGTGCCTGGAGGGATGCTTTTGAAAAGCCTAGAATGTGTCAGACTGCACATTTTTGTCCAGAGTGGCCTAGGAAGTTAGGGTGGGCTCAAGGACCTCCAGGACTCTCCTAATCTGGAGGGTTTGGGCAACTGTGATGGGAAAAGTTTCCTTTGGGATGGCAGGCTCAGTGCTGTGATGTGGCTCTGGAGGCCCCATCCTGGAGGGCTTATGGGCCATGGCTTTGGGGACAGAATTCTGCAGACACAAACTCGGCTTAGGGTTAGGAGAGAGAAGATGGAAGGCCCGATCTGCAGACCCTGAGGGCAGCTCCTCAAGATTTGAAATTTGGGTGGCTGGGAGGCTGTATTGCAGGCTTTTCTGTCTGGATTGTTTCTCTAGGATGGTCACGGAATGTAGGCTGGCTTCATGGGAGGCCACGGGAGATTCTTCTGCTCTGGGGATTCAAAACCGCTCCCAAGATTTTGGTTTCTTTCTGGGGGAAAGGAAGAGTGCTATTTCCCATCTCAGGAGTCATGCTCAAACAAGGATTACAGAAACGGGCTCTGGGTCCAGCTGCCTTGATAACCCCACCTTGCGTTAGGATTTGGGCCTAGGGCCATGGCAGGCAAGCTCTGCAGGGTCCTGGTCCAGCTCTCTAGGTGCTTGTTTGAAAGCGGGCTCAGGTTGAGAATCACAATGCCTGTTTGTGCCCAGGTGGCCCTCCTGAGTGGGCATGGTCTCATGGGCCATGCAGCTGGCTCCCACTCTGAGGGTTGGACACCCATTCCAACAGCCAGGTTTCCTGCCATGGTGAAGAAGGAGTACTCTTTTATGCTTTAGTTTCCCCCATAGGCAGGGATTTGAGCTAAGGTCTGGGCACAGATACCTGAGTACCCAGTTTGGGTAGAGATGACGGCCTTGGGCCACAGCAGGTCCCATCTTCATGATATGGGGCCTGTTATCTGAGTGGCTGACAGCAACAGGGGGCTCAGGCTGTGTCAGACAGAGCATCAGTGCAGAGGGCGGCCCTGACATTGGTGTGCCAATAAAGACTGTGCAAGTTGAGGCTCATGTGGGGTTTCTGGGCAGACCCATAGGGCACTTCTTCTTTCTGGTGGGCAGGCAGAAGGCTTGTTTTGTGGCTCCAGAATTCCCAATATGGAGGGCTTGCGGGCCAGGAGTGTGAGGACAGCTGTCTCAAAACACAACCTATGGTTAAGTTCAGTGCTGAGTGCATTGCATTTCAAGTGTGCAGCAGCTGATTCGAGATCTCCAGCACCTGAGTAAGGGTGTGTGTCAGATGTCCGCTCACTCTGGAGTTTGATTCCATGGTGGCAGACAAATGGAGGGGTGTCCCAATAGGCCATGGAGGCTTTCCCACTCTGGGGATTGTGAGCTGCAAACAGCAAGGTGACCTTCTGCGGGACAGAGGGAGTCCAGTTAGAAGGCTTCAGTTTTGCCCATATGGAAATATTGGATAGCAGACCTCTCTGCATGGATTCCTGGAAATCCCACCTCGCGTTACCATTGCAGCCAAGGAACTGGCCAGATTCAACCTGCTGGCTCTGGTTCGAAGTTCCAAGGGGGCTGATTTGACAGATATTCTCAGGCTGCCAGGTCAAAATGCTGGTTGGTGTCCAGGGAGACATTAGAATGTGGCAGTGGCTAAGGGACCATGCATGATCTACTACCCTGAGTGTTGGGCCCAGCTCCCAAGAGCAAGGTTTCCTTCTGGGGACAGGAGGGGTTCCATTGTGTGGCTCAGGGTCCACATGTTGGACCAAATATTGGTATTCCAGAGCAGGCCTCTTGGGACACATGCCTGAAAACCTAAGCTAGGGTTCTGATGAGGTCCTAGGGACATGTCAGTTTCAATCTTCTGACTCAGGGCCATTGACCTGCCTGTATGCCTAGAAGGATGCTTTTGAAAAGCCTAGGGTGTGTCAGACTGTGCATTTTTGTCTAGAATGTCCTATGAAATTGGGGTGGGCTCAGGGGCCATGCAGGTTTCTCCTAATCTGGAGGGTTTGGGCAACTGTGACGGGCAGAGTTTCCTTCGGGAAGGCAGGCCCAGTGCTGCGGTGTGGCTCCAGAAGCCCCATTCTGGGGGACTTGTAGGCCAGGGCTTTGGGGACAGAATTCTGCAGACACAAACTCGGGTTAGGGTTAGGGGAGAGGTGATGGCAGGTCCGATCTGAAGACCCTGTGAGCAGGTCCTCGATATTTGAAATTTGGGTGGTGGGGAGGCTGTATTGCAGGCTTTCTATGTGAATTGTGTGTAGGATAGCCACAGAATGTAGGGGAGGCCTCATGGGGCCAAGGCAGATTCTTCCTCTTTGGGGATTCTGAACGGCTCCCAAGAGTTTGGTATCTTTCTAGGGGAAAGGAAGATTTCTGTTTTTTGTCTCAGGGGTCCCGCAAAAACAGGGATTCCAGAGACGGGTTCTGGGTACACCCGCCTGGATCACCCCACTGAGGCTTAGGATTTGGGCCTAGGGGCATGGCAGGCCCATACTGCAGGGTCCTGTTCCAGCTCCCGAAGGTGCTTGATTGAAAGCGGGCTCAGGCTGAGGGTCACAATCCATGTTTGTGCCCAGTGTGACCCTCCTGAGTGGGCGTGGTCTCATGGGCCATGCAGCTCGCTCCCACTCTGAAGGTTGGACACCCATCCCAACAGCCAGGTTCCTGTCATGGGGAAGGATGAGTACTCTTATGTTTCAGGTTCCCCCATAGGCAGGGATTTGAGCTAATGTCTAGGCACAGATACCTGAGTACACAGGTTGGGTAGAGATGATGGACCCACGGGCCATGGAAGTTCCCACCTGCAGGATATGGGGCCTGCTATCTTGGTGTCTGACAGGAGGTCGGGGCTCAGGCTGTGTCAGACAGAGCATTAGTGCACAGGGCGGCCAATGATATTGGAGTGCTTTCGAGGGCCATGCAGATGGATCCTCATGTGGGATTTTTGTGCATACCCATACAGCACTTCTTCTTTCTGGTGGGCAGGCTGAAGGCTGCATTGTACCTCCAGAATTCCCAATCTAGAGGGCTTGCAGGCCAGGAGTGTGAGGATTGAAGTCTGAAAACACACGCTATGGTTAAGTTCAGTGACGAGCGCATGGCAGTTCCAATGTGTAGTGGCTGATTCGTGATCTCCAGCACCTGAAATGGGGGCGTTTTAGATGTCCATTTATGCTGGAGTTTGTGTCTTTGATGGCCAACGAATGGAGCAGTGGCCTCAAGAGGCCATGGAGGCTTTCCCACGTGGACGCTTGTGAGCTGCTCCAAACAGTAAGGTGTCCTTCTGAGGGAAATGGGGAGTCCGGTTAGAGGGTTCCAAGTTTGCCCATGTGGAAAGATTGGATAGCAGAGCTTTCTGCATGGATGCCTGGAAAGCCCACCCCGCATTACCATTGCAGCTGAGGAACAGGATAGGTTTGATCTGCTGGCTCTGGTTCGAAGTCCCAAGGGGGCTGAGTTGACAGGGGCTCTCAGACTGCCAGGTCACAATGCTGGTTGGTGTCCAGGGAAACATATGAATGTGGCAGTGACTCAGGGTCCAGGCAGGATTTCCTGCCCTGTGGGTTCCACCCAGCTTCCTAGAGCAAGGTTTCCTTCTGGGGACAGGAGGGGTTCTGTTGTATGGCTCAGGATCTACATATTGAACCATATGTTGGTATTTCAAAACAGGCCTCTTGGGACAGATGTCTGAAAACCTAAGCTAGGGTTCTGATGAGGTCCTAGTGCCATGTGAGGTTTAAACTTCTGACTCAGGGTCATTTTCCTCCATGTCTGCCTGGAGGGAGGCATTTGAAAAGCCTAGAGTATGACAGACTGTGCATTTTTGTCTAGAGCTGCCTACGAAATTGGGGTGGGCTCTGGGACTTCCAGGATTCTCCTAATCTGGAGGGTTCGGACAACTGTGACGGGCAGAGGTTCCATTGGTACGGCAGGCCCAGTGCTTTGGTTTGGCTCCAGAGGCCCTATCCTGGAGGGCATGTGGGCCATGGCTTTGGGGACAGAATTCTGCAGACACAAAGGTTACAGTTACAGTTACAGTTAGGAGCAAGGTGATGGCAGGCCTGATCTGCAGAACCTGAGGGCAGCTCCTCAGGATTTGAAGTTCGGGCAGTGAGGAGGCTGTAGAGCAGGTTTTTCTGTCTGGACTGCTTGTCTAGCATGGTCACGGAATGTAGGCTGGCCTCATGAGGCCATGGGAGATACTTCTGCTCTGGGGATTCTGAACGGCCCCCAAGAGTTTGGTTTCTTTCTGGGGGAAGGGAAGAGTGCTATTTCCCATCTCAGGGGTCATGCTCAAACAGGGATTCCAGAGACGGGCTCTGGGTCCAGCTGCCTGATAACCCCACTGAGGCTTAGGACTTGATCCTAGGCCCATGGCAGGCAAATTCTGTGGAGTCCTGGTCCAGCTCTCGAGGTGTTTGTTTAAAAGCGGGCTCAGGCTGAGGGTCAAAATGCCTGTTTGTGCCCAGGGTGACCCTCCTGAGTGGGCATGGTCTCATGGGCCATGCAGCTGGATCCCACTCTGAGGGTTGGACATCCATTCCAACAGCCAGCTTTCCTGCCATGGGGAAGGAGGAGTACTGTTTTGTGCTTCAGGTTCCCCCATGGGCAGGGATTTGAGCTAAGGTCTGGGGACATATGCCTGAATATCCAGGTTGGGTAGAGATAATGCGCCCTTGGGCCATGCCAGTTCCCACCTGCAGAATATGGGGCCCGCTCTCTGCATGGCTGACAGGCAGTCGTGGCTCAGGCTGTGTCAGACAGAACATTTGTGCTCAGGGCGGCCTAAGATATTGGCGTGCCTTTGAGTTCCGTTCAGGTGGATCCTTCTGTGGAGTTTTTGTGCAGACCATAGGACACTTCTTTCTGGTGGGCAGGCAGAAGGCTGAGTTGTGCCTCCAGAATTCCCAATCTGGAGGGCTTGCTGGCCAGGAGTGTGAGGACAGAAGTCTGAACACAAGCTAAGGTTAAGTTCAGTCCCAAGCACGGGGCAGTTCCTGTGCAGCAGCTGACTCGAGATCTCCAGCACCTGATTATGGGCGATTGTTAGATGTCAGCTCACTCTGGAGTTTGATTCTTTGATGGCCGACAAATGGAGGGGTGGTCTCAAGAGGCCATGGAGGCTTTCCGCTCTGTGGCTTGTGAGCGGCTCCAAACAGCAATGTGTCCTTCTGCAGGACATGGGGAGTCTGGTTAGAGGGCTCCAGGGTCCCCCATATGGAAAGATTGGATAGCAGAGGTCTTCTCATGGTTTCCTGGAAAGCCCACCTCGCATTACCATTGCAGCCGAGGAACAGGGCAGGTTAGATCTCCTGGCCTTGGGGGCGAAGTGCCAAGTGGGCGGAGTTTCGAGGCGGTCTCATGCTGTTGGGTCATACTGCTGTTTTGTGTCCAGAGAGACCTTAGAATGTGGCAGTGGCTCAGGGACCCTGCAGGATTCTCCTTCCCTGAGGGTTTTAAACAGTTCCAAATAGCAAGCTTCCCATGTGGAGATGAGGGGTGTTCTGTTTTGTGCCTCAGCAAACCCCCAAATGCTTCTACTCGAAAAAAGGCCTCTGAGGAGTGATACCTGGAAACCAATCCCAGGGTTCAGATTAGCACCTAGGTGCAAGTCCGGTTCAATCTTCTGTCTCTGGGCACAGAGTAACATACATTGCCTCAGGCTGGAGTTTGCAACTATCATGGGCCCTTGATGAAGTGGTGGCCCCCTGTGCCATAGAAGTTTTCTCACTCTTCAGGTTGTGAGCTGCTCCAAACCGCAAGGTTTCTTGGGAGGTACCAGCGAGTCCAGTTGGATGGCTCAAGGCTGCCCAATATGGAAAGATTTGAGAGCAAGGCTCTAAGGATGGGTGCTGGGAAAACCCATCTCCAATTCCAACTGGCTCCTAGGGACAAGGCAGATTCGATCTGATGGCTTGGGGGTGACCTCCACAGGGGGCTGAGTTGAAAGGGGCTCTCATGCTGATGAGCCATAATGTGGGTTTGTGTCCTTGGTGACCTTGTAATGTGGCGGTGGCTCATGGGCCCAGCAAGATTCTCCTACTCAAAGGGGTTGACACAGCTCCACATAGTAAGGTTCCCATCTAGAGACGAGAGGTGTTCTGTTTTGTGCCTCAGGAAACCCCCATATGCTGGTATTCAAAACCATGCCTCTGAGGCAAGATGCCTGCAAACCTATGCTACGGTTCAGCTTAGGGCCTAGGGACCTGTATGATTCAATCTTCTGTCTCTGGGGACATCTGTCTGCATTTCTGAGTGGAGGTGTTTGCTCAGGTTGTGTCAGAAAGTGTGTTTTGGTCCAGGGCACACTACACAGTTGGGATGTCCTTGGGGCCTTGTAGGTTTCTCCTAATCTGTACAGTTGTGGCCAATGCAACAGGCAGAGTTTCCTTTGAGAAGGCAGGCACAGTCCTGCAGTTTGGTTCCAGAGGACCCAGTCTGGAGGGTGTGTAGACCCGGGCTCTGAGGACAGAATTCTGAAAACAGAAACTCGGAGTAGGTTTTGGGCAAAGGGTATGGCATGCCCCTTCTACAGACCATGAGGGGTGCTCGTCGGGATATGACATAAGGGCTAGTGTGAGGTGGTAGCTCAAGCTTTTGTCTCTGGATTTTGTGTCAAGGATGGCCATGGAATGGAGGGGTGGCCTCATGATCCATGGACGATTCTCCCTATCTGGGGATTTGGCCGGGATCCCATTAGTTTGGGGTCATTATGGGGGAAGGGAGGATTTCTGTTTTCTGTCTCAGGGATCCCTCCAAAAGAGGGATTCCAGAGCAGAGCCCCAGGTATGGGCAACCGTAAATCCCACCTTTGGTTAGTATTGGGGCTTAGTGGCTTGGCAAGCCCGATATACGTGCCCTTAGTCCACTACCGAGAGGCCTCATTTGAAAACGGGGCTCATGCTGAAGTCACAATGCATGTTTGTGCCCAAGGCGGCCCTCAAGCAATGGCATGGCCTTATGGGCCATTGCAGGTTTTTCTTACTCTGAGGGGATGATTTTGACACCCAACCCAATAGGAAGGTTTCTTGCCATGGGGGAGGAGGAGTTCTGTTTTGTGCATCAGGTTTCCCCATATGCAGATCTTTGTGAGAAGGTCTAGGGACAGATTCCTGAAAACCCAGGTTGGGAAGATATGTTCCAGGGCCATGGCGGGTTCGATCTGCTGGATATGAGGCCAGCTCTCTGAGTGTCTGATGGGAGGTCTGGGTTCAGGCTGTGTCACCTATAGCATTAGTGCACTGGTCTCCTAAGGAAATTGGGGTGCAGTCGAGGGCCCTGCAGATTGATTTTCATACAGGTTTTCTGGGCAGTCCCATTGAGCACTTTTTTCTTCTGGTGCACAGGCAGAGTGCTTCATTGTGGCCCCAGAATTCCCAATATGGAGGGTTTGTGGGCCACTAGTGTGAGGACAGAAGTCTGAAAACACAAACTAGTGTAAGGTTTTGGGCCGAGGGCATGGCAGACCCACTCTGAAAGGCTGCATCGTGAACTCCAGCATCTGAAGTATGTGCGAGTATCAGACTTTGGCTCAGGCTGGAGTTTGCGGCCATGATGACCCCAGCATGGACGGGTGGCCTCATGAGGCCATGGAGGATTTCCCAATCTGGTGGTTGTGAGCTGCTCCAAACAGCAAGGTTTAGATCTGCGGGACAGGCGAGTCCTTTTGGAAGGCTCAAGGCTACCACATACTTAAAGATTCCAGAGCATGGTACTAAGGATGGATGCCTAGAAACCTCACCTTGCATTCCTATTGGCTCCTAGGAACAAAGCAGATTCAATCTGCTGGCTCTGGCCGAGCTCCCCCGGGGGCTGAGTTGAAATGACCTCTCATTCTGAAGGGTCATAATGCGGGTTTGTTTCCATGGAGACCCTGAAAATTGGCGGTGGCTCAGGGGCCCTTCAGGTTTCTCCTACGCAGAGGTTTTGACACAGTTCCAAATAGCGAGGTTCCCATCTGGAAATGAGAGGTATCATGTTTTGTTCCTCAGGAAACACCAATATGATGGTATTCAAGAGCAGGCCTCTGAGGAGATGCCTGCAAACCTAAGCTGGGGTTCAGATTAGGGTTTAAGCGCCTGTCTGGTTCAATCTTCTGGCTCTATGGACATCTGTCTGGGAGTCTGAGTAGAAGTAGTTGCTCAGGTTGTGTCAGAAAGTGCCTTTTGGTCCAGGGCTGACTACGCAATTGGGATGGCCTTGGGGGCCTTGTAGCTTTCTCCAATCTGAAGAGTTAAGGCAAATTGAATGGGCAGTTTCCTTTGAGAGGGATGGCATAGTACTGCAGTGTGGCTCCAGAGGCCCTAGGCTGCAGGGTGTGTGGGCCAGGGCTGTGGGGACAAAATTCTGAAAACACAAACTCTGGGTAGGTTTCATTCCGATGGTATGTCAATTCTGATCTACCGACCGTGAGGGGAGGTCCTCAGGATAAGACATAAGGACAAAATATGAGGCAGTAGCTCAGGCTTTTGTCTCTGGATTTTGTGTCAAGGATGGCGGTGGGATGTAGGGGTGGCCTCATGGGTCATGGACGATTCTCCCTCTCTGGGGATTTGGCCTGGCTCGCAAGAGTTTGGGGTCATTCTGTGGGAAGGGCGGAGTCCTGCTTTCTGTCTTAGGGGTCCCTCCAAAAGAGGGATTCCAGAGCATAGCCCCAGGTACGAACGACTGGAAAATCCCAACTTTGGATAGGGTTGTGGCCTCGGGGCATGGCAAGCCCGATATGCGGGCTCTTGGTCCACTACCAAGAGGCCTCATTTGAAAACGGGTCTTAGGCTGAGGGTCACAGTGGTTGTTTGTGCCCAAACTGGCCCTCAAGCAAGGGCGTAGACTTATGGGCCATTGCAGGTTTCTCCTACTCTGAGGGGTTGACTTTGACACCCATCCCAACAGCAAGGGTTCTTGTCATGGGGAAGGAGGAGTTCTGAGTTTTGCATCAGGTCCCCGCCCCCCGGTGCAGGGATTTGAGATAATGTCTAGGTTCAGATGCTGAAAACCCAGGTTGGGAAGAGATGACATCCCAAGACCATGACGTGTTGGATGTGCTATATATGCGGCCAACTAACTGAGTATTTGATGAGGTCTGGGCTCAGGGAAGGAGGAGTACTCTTTTATGCATCATGTTACCCCATAGGCAGGTTTTGAGGTAAGGTTTTCCTGAATACCCAGTTTGGGTAGAGGTGACGTCCTTGGGCCATGGCATGTCCCATCTACGGGATATGTGGCCAGCTATGTGGGTGGCTGTCAGAATTCGGGGCTCAGGCTTTGCCAGACTGAGGATTAGTGCACAGGGCAGCCTAGGAAATTGGGGTGTGGTTGAGGGCTATGCAGGTTGATCCTCATGTGTGGTATCTGGGCAGCCCCATAGGGCACTTCTTCTTTCTGATGGGCACATGGAATCCTGTCTTGCAGCTCTAGAATTCCCAATCTGGAGGTCTTCTTGGCCAGGAGTGTGAGGATGGAAGTCTGAAAGCACAAGCTAGGGTTAGGTTCAGGGCTGAGGGCATGGCAGTTCCAATGTGCAGCGGCTGATTCAAGATCTTCAGCACCAACTTACATTCCCACCAACAGTTTAAGAGGGTTCCCTTTTCTCCACATCCTCTCCAACAAACGTTGTTTCCTGTCTTGCTAATTTCTGCCAATCTAAATGGTGTAAGATGGTATCTCAAAGTGTTTTAATTTGAATCTCCCAGATGGCTAGTGATGATGAACATTTATTCATGTGTCTGATAGCCATTTGTATGTCTTCATTGGGGAAGTGTCTCTTCATGCCTTCTGCCTATTTTTTGATATAATTATCTGTTTTGTGTGTGTTGAGTTTGAGAAGTTCTTTATAGATCCTTGATACAAGCCTTTTGTCTGTACTGTCATTTGTGAATTTCTTCTCCCATTCCGTGTGGGCTGCCTCTTTGTTTTATTGACTGTTTCCTTTGCTGTGCAGAAGCTTTTGGTGAAGTCTCAAAAATTCATTTTCGCTTTTGTTTCCTTTGCTTTTGAAGACACATCTTGAAAGAAGTTTCTGTAGCTGATGTTGAGAGGTTACTGCCTGTGTTCTCCTCTAGGATTCTGGCAGATTCCTGCCTCATGTTGAGGTCTTTTATCCATTTCGAGTTTATCTTTGTGTACGGTGTAAGAGAATGGCTGAGTTTCATTTTTCTACATGTAGCTGTCCAATTTTCCCAGCAGCATTTATTGAAGAGACTGTCTTTTATCCACTGCATATTTTTTTTCCTGCTTTGTCGATGATTATTTGACCATAGAGCTGAGGGCCCATATCTGGGCTCTCTACTCTGTTCCACTGGTCTATATGTCTGTTTTTATGCCAGTACCATGCTCTCTTGGAGATCACATCTTTGTAGTAAAGATTGAAATCAGGTAACGTGATTCCCCCAGTTTTGTTTTTCTTTTTCAACATTTCCTTAGCAATTCGGGGTCTCTTCTGATTCCATACAAATTTTAGGATTATTTGCCGTGAAAATATTCTTGATTAGAAAATATAGCCCATGTCTTCCCACTTCATGGGTTACACCTTTACCTAACTTTTTATGTATAATTATTATGCTTACTTTTCTTCCTTTTGAGGGTTTGCTGAAGAATGGTGGTATATAGATTGACTTAACTAGAAATGGTGAGGTTTATTGGGGTTTATCGATTATAGAACAGGCTCCTCTAGAGGGATGTAAAGCACCACCAAGTACTTTGAGTTTTAAGCTGTTGTTAGTATTTTTCTGGCAGATAATTTTGTTGTAGAAATTATTTATATTTAGGGCTGAGCATAGTGGTACAGCTGATCTCAGTTTGGGTCTCAGCTACTGTGTGTTCGGAAATAATGAATTCACCTTCGTGGTATATTTTATGTTAGCAGTAGCTTTTTATGGCCTGGCTAAATTTTAACTTTAGTGTGATGTAGTACTTAACATATTTTACGCTGTGGGCCTATTAATTTGGGTTAATTGTATGACCGTGGTGGCTGGCACGAAATTTAACAACTCTTAATGTTAACATGACTTAGTCAAACTTTCGTTCATGGCTTAATTTCTGTCACTGCTCTATCCCTTGGGGGTGTGTTTGAGCAAGGTTTTATGAGCTACTTATTTAGTGTGGTTGTTACCCGCTCCTTTTAATCAGTTTAGAGATTTAGAGGGCATTTTCACTGAGATGTGGAAACTTGCATGTGTAATTCTTTTAATAATCAATAGGAAGGCTAGGACCAAACCTTTATGTTTATGGAGTCTTATGACTCTTCTAGGCATTTTCAGTTCCTTGCTTTATTTAATAAGCTACATTGACAGGTGTAGGATTAGATTAATGTTAAGGTATTTAGGCATGGTAATTTAATTATAAGTATTAAATGTAAGTTGATAGGGTGTTTTAGAGATGGGGTATTACATCTATAGATAGCTTTCTTTAATAGAGTATTCTGGATAAATTAGTGATAGAGATTAATGTATGGAGTATCAGTATAAGTGGCTTCTTATATATGTGCTTAGTTCTGTTTTTGGGGTTTGGCAGGACAGTTTTAAGTGTTTGTATACTTTTGAACTTACGGGAGGTAAAGGGGGTTTGATTTAGCTAGTTTCTATCTGTTGAATACGCCTATGTGTGCACGTGTGTTCGTGTGTACGTGTGTATGTGTATACGTGTGTATGTCCTGTAACCATTGACTGAATTGCACCTTATGGTTGTGCGATGTGGATAAATGATGATGATTAAACCCAGTTACAAGTTATTTGAATACAATGAGGCCTTTACAGCCATAGCTGAGTGATACCAATACCCCCCCAACAATTAAAAAATACCAAATGCATGACACCACAGTTATGTGTGTTCACGGGTTGACTAGTAATTAGTCCATCGAGATGTCCCATTTGAAGTGTTAGTAGGATTGGATTGAGGACTATCATGGCCCTGAAGTAAGAACAAGATGCCAGTATAGTTTCACTGTAGAAACCCCCACATTCGATGGGCCTGGAGTGAGAAGAGGTACACATCACGCAAGGATTGATGGTTTCTCGAGGCCTGGTGGTCAAGCTCGTGTTCTAGGTGAGGTGCACATATGTAAAATCAAGCATAGTATGTACATGGGGCAAACCTTTAATGCACAATATACATAGGGATAGTAAACATTTTTAAATATATGAATTGAAATAATGGGATGAGGAAATCAGGGAATAGTTTATGTAGAATGTCAGCTTTGGGTGCTGATGGTGGGTCTATTACTTCTTCCTTGAGTCTTAGGGAGATGGAGTTCTCCATTTTTGGTTTACAAGACCAAAGTAATGAATATACTACAAAGACACTTCATTTTAATAAGTTCTTCTTGATAATGATGATAGTTGGTATTAGAATTAGGAGGATTGTGAAGTAAAGGATTGAGGCTAACTGACCAACAGTGAGGAAGGGGTGTTCTCCTGGTTGACCACAAATTCATGTTAAGGTAAGGGGATCAGCTACTAGTAATCAAAATAGGTATTGGCTTAGTGGGCAGAATATCATACCTTGTTGTTTTGAAGTATGTAATACTGGAATAATGGCTAGGACTAGAATTGAGAAGACTAGGGCTAGTACTCCTCCTAGTTTATTAGGAATGGATCGTAGGATTGGGTATGCGAATAGGAAATATCTTTCGGGTTTGATATGGGATGGTGTGTTAAGTGGGTTTGCAGGGATGTAGTTGTCAGGGTCCCCTAGTAGGTCGCGTGAGAATAGTATTAGTATTATGAGTACTAGGATTAGGAATAGGGCACCTAGGATGTCTTTAATTGTGTAGTATGGGTGGAATGGAATTTTGTCTGAATCAGATGGGATTCCAGAAGGATTGTTGGATCCTGTTTCCTGAAGAAATAGTAGATGATTTGCTGCTAGTGCCGAGAAGATTTATGGTAGGATAAATTGGAAGGCAAAGAATTGTGTTAAGTTGGCTTTGTCTACTGAAAAACCTCCTCAGATTCACTCTACGAGGTTGGTTCTAATGTATGGGATGGCTGATAGTAAGTTGGTAATTATGGTTGTGCCTCAAAAGGACATTTGCCCTGTGGTAAAATGTAACCTATGAATGCTGTTGCTATAACTGCAAATAGTAGTATAATGCTGATGTTTCATGTTTCGGGCAATATATCAGATCTTTAGTATAAGCTTCATCCTACATGCAGGAATAGGCATATTAAGAATATGGAGGCTCCGTTGGCATGTATATATCAGATGATTCATCCATAATTGGCATCTTGACAGATGTGTAAATCTGATGAGAAGGCTGTGGTTGTGTCTGATGTGTAGTGTATAACTAAGAATAAAACTGTAAGGATTTGAAGGATTAGTCACATTCCGAGATGGGAGCCAAAATTTCATCATGCTGATATGTTTGATGGTGCAGGTAGGTCGATAAATGAGTTGTTGATAACTTTGATTATTGGGTGACTCTTATGAATGTTGGTCATTAATGTTCCTGTAGTTGAAATACAACACTGATTTTTCGTGTCACCGCTCATGATTAGATTCCATATAGGAATAATGATGACATACATTGTATTCATTTCAAGTATTATTTTTGTAGTTAGTTTGAGGACAGAAGTCTGAAAACAAAAGCTCGAGTAATTTTTAGGGCCTAGGGCATGGCAGGCCCAAAATGCAGAGCCTGAGAATCCCATCATTTGAATTAAGGGCAAGGGTCAGACGTTCGCTCAGGCTCCAGTGTGTGTCCTTTATGGCTGCCTAATGCAGCGGTGGTGTCATGATACCATGAAGGTTTTCCCAATATGGGGGTAGTGGGCAGCTCCAAAGATCAAGTTTTCCTTCTTCAGGACAGGAGGCATCTGCTTCATGGCTTATAGGTCCCCAATATAAAAGATTCAAGAGTAGGGCTCTACGTATGAATGCCTGGAAATCCCACCTAGGGTTACCTTTGGATCCTATGGATGTAGGAGGTATGATCTGCTGGCTCTGTTGTGAGCTACAGAGGGGGCTGAGTGGAAATGGAGTCTCATACTGATGGGTCACCATCCGGTTTTCTGTCCGGGGAGACCTTGGAATGTGGCAGCAGCTCAGAGGCCATGCAGGATTCTATTGCCTTGAGGCTTAGACACAGCTCCAAATAGTAAGGCTTCCTTCTGGGACAGGAGGTTTTCTGTTTTTGACCTCAGGGAACACCCCCCCCCCAATATGTTAGTATGTGAGACAAGGGCTCTGGGGACAGATGTCTGAACACCACAGCTAGTGTTCAGATTAGGGCCTACAGGCATGTCAGGTTCCATCTTCTGTGTCTGGAGCTATCTACCTGGGCATCTGACTGCAGGTCCATGCACAGGATGTGTCAGACTGCTTATTTCTATCCAGGGCGGCCTACAAACCTGGGTGGCTTGGGGGCCTTGCAAGTTTCTCATAATCTGGAGGGTTTTGGGAACATTGAAGGGCACAGTTCCCTTAGGGAGTGCAGGCACAGTCCTACGGTGTGGTTTTAGATGCTCCAGCCTGGATGGTGTGTGGGTCAGGGCTCTGGGGACAGAAGTCTGAAAAGACAAAATGGGTTTGGGTTAGGGCTGAGGGTATGACATTCCTCAACTGCAGACCCTGAGGGAGCTCCTCGAGATCTGAAATTAGGGAGATTGGGAGGCGGTACCTCAGGCTTTTGCCTCTGGATTTTGTGTCTAGGATGACCATGGAATGTACGGGTGGCCTCATTGGGCATGGAAGGTTCTTCCTCTCTGGGGATTTTGCGTGGCTCCCAATAGTTTGGTGTCATTGTGGGGGAAGGGCGGGGTCCTGTTTCTGTCCCAGAAGTCCCACCAAAAGAGGGATTCCAGATCACAACTCTGTGAACAGGTCCCTGGAATACCCTTCATTGGGCTCATATTTGGGCCTATGGGCATGACAAACCCTATATGCGGGCTCTTGGTCCAGCTATCGAGGGGCCTCATTTGAAAATGGGGCTTAGACTGAGGGTCACAATGTGTGTTTGTGCCCAAGGCGGCCCTCAATTGTGGGCGTGACCTCATGGGCCCTGTAGTTTTCACCAACTCAGAGGGTTTGACACCCATCCCAACAGCAAGATTTCCAGCCATGGGGAAGGAGGAGTTCTGTTTTGTGCATCAGGTTCCCCCATATGCAGGGATTTGATATAAGGTCTAGGGACAGATGCCTGAAAACTTCAGCTAGGCTTCAGATTATGGCATAGGGTCATGTCAGTTTCAATCTTCTGTCTCTGGGGACATCTTCCTGTGTGTCTGACTGGAGGTCATTGCTCAGGGTTTGTCAGACTACGCATTTTTGTCCAGGGTGGCCTATTAAATTGGGGTGGCTTCGGGGGCCTTGCAGGTTTCTCCTAATATGGAGTGTTTTGGCAACTATAAAAGGCACAGTTTCTATTGGGAGGACAGGCAAGTCTTGTGGTGTGACTCTGGAGGCAGGAGCCTGGAGGGTGTGTGAGACAGGGCTCTAAGGACAGAAATCTAAAAACACAAACTCAGGTTAGACTTAGGGCCGAGGGTTTGGTATGCCTGATCTGCAGATCCCGAGAGGAGCTCCTCGGGATCTCAAATTAGGGTGACTGTGAGCAGCAGCTCAGGCTTTTGTCTATGGATTGTGATTTTATGTTGTCTGCAGAATGTATGGGGGCCTCACTGGGCCATGGAAGTTTATTGTTCTCTGGGGATTTTGCCCAGGTCCCAATAGTTTGGTGTGATACTGTGGGAAGGGAGGAGTCATATTTTTTGTCTCAGGGGTCCCCCAAAAAGATGAATTTCAGAGCCGGGCTCTAGGTACGGGCACCTGCAAAACCCAACCTTGGGTTAGGATTTGTGCATAGGGGCATGGCAAGCCTGAAATACGTGCTCCTGGTCCAGGTACCGAGGGGCCTTATTTGAAAAAGGCTAAGGTTGAGGGTCAAAATGTGTGTTTGTGCCCAGGGCGGCCCTCAAGAGTGGGCGTGGACTCATAGTCCCTTCAGGTTTCCTGAACTCTGAGATTTTGACACCCTTCCAAAAAACAAGGTTTCCTGCCATGCAGAAAGAAGAGTTCTGTTTTGTGCATCAGTTTCCCCAGTAGAGAATTTGAGATAGGAAATTGAGATAACGTCTGATGACAGATGTCAGAAAACCATGGCTTGGTAGAGATGCAGGTCCAGGGCCTTGGCTGGATATGCGACTAGCTCCCTAGGTTGCTGACAGGAGATCTAGGCTTGGGCTGTGTCAGACAGCATTAGTGCACAGGATGGCCTATGAAATTGGGGTGCTGTGAAGGGCTGTTCAGGTTTATCCTCACTTGGGGCTTTTGGGCAACCTCATAGGGCACTTTTTCCTTCTGGTGGACAGACAGAAAGCTGTTTTGTGACTCCAGATTTCCCAGTCTGGAGGGCTTGTGTGCCAGGAGTGTAAAGGATGGAAGTCTGAAAACACAAGATCTGGTTAGGTTTAGGGCCTAGGGCAAGACAAGCCCAATCTGCAGAAGCTGAATCAAGATCTCCAACATCTGAAGTAAAGGCAAGTGTCAGATTCTCTTTCAGGCTGGACTTTGTGTCCATGATGGCCTCCTAATGGAGGAGGGGCCTCTTGAGGTCATGGAGATTTTCTCAGTCTGGGATTTGTGAGCTGCTGGAAACAGCATTGTTTCCTTCTGTGGGACAGAGGGAGTCCTGTTTGATGGCTCAACGGACCCCCATATAGAAACATTCAAGAGCAGGGATCTACATATGGATGTGTGGAAACCCCACCTGGCATTCCCATTGTCGCCTAGGAACAAGGCAGATTCGATGTGCTGACCCTGTGGAGTGTTACCAGTGCACTGAGTTGAAAAGGAGTCTCATGCTGATGGGCCACAATGCAGGTTTGTGTCTAGGGAGAACTTTGAATTTTGTGGTGGCTCAAGGGATATGCAGAATTCTCCTAACATGAGGGATTTACACAGATCCAAATATCAAGGTTCCCTTTTGGGGACAGAAGGTGTTCTGTTGTATTCCTCAGGGACCCCTTATATGTTGGACTCGAGACCAGGCCTCTGGGGACAGATGCCTGAAAAACCTATGCTCAGGTTCAGATTACGACCTAGGGGAATGTCAGACTAAATCGTCTGTTGCTGGGGTCATCTACATAGGTGTCTGAGTGGAGGTAAGTGCACAGGGAGTGTCAGACTGTGCATTTTTGCCCAGGGTGGCAAACAAAGTTGGGGTGGCCTTAGGGGCCTTGCAGTTTTCTCCTAA
This sequence comes from Pteronura brasiliensis, assembly GCA_004024605.1. Taxonomy (NCBI): domain Eukaryota; kingdom Metazoa; phylum Chordata; class Mammalia; order Carnivora; family Mustelidae; genus Pteronura; species Pteronura brasiliensis. Next base: position 40,390 of record PJEN01015492.1, read on the forward strand.
TGTGGAGGGTTTAGTAACTGTAAAGGGCAGAGTTTCATATAGGAGGGATGGACAGTCCTGCAGTTTAGTTCCAGAGGCCCCAGCCTAGAGGTTGTGTGGGCCAGGGCTCTGGGGACAGAAGTTTGAAAGCACAATCTCAGGTTAGGATTAGGGTCGAGGGTATGGCAAGTCCAATGTGAAGCCCCTGAGGGGAGCTCCTCATTAAATCAGAGCGATTGTGAGGCGGTACTGCAGGTTTTTGTGTCTGTATTTTTTTTTAGAATGGTCGCGGAATGTTGGGCCATGGAATATTCTCCCTCTCTGGGATTTTGCCCAGCTCCCAATAGTTTGGTGTCATTCAAAGGGAAGGGAGGAGTCATGTTTCTGTCTCAGAGGTCCCCCAAAAAGAGGGATTCCAGAGCAGGGCTTGGGGTACCAGCACCTGGAAAACCCCACCATGGGTTACAACTAGGGCCTAGGGGCATGCCTAGCCCGATTTGCGGTCTCTTGGTGCAGCTACCGATGGGCCTTATTTGAAAATGGGGCTCAGGATGAGGGACACAATGTGTGTTTGTGTCCAAGGCATCCCTCAAGAGTGGGCGTGACTTCATGGGCTTCATGCAAGTTTCTCCTACTCTGAGTGTTTGACACCCAATCCAACAACAAGGTTTCGTGACATGGGGAAGGAGTTCTGTTTTTTGCATCAGGTTCTCTCATGTGCAGGAATTTCAGATAATTTATGTGGACAGATGCCTGGAAACTCAGGTTGGGTAGAGATGATGGCCATGGCAAAACCCATTGTGACCTTTAGCATGAGCCACATGGGTAGCTTCACCAGATCCAGGATCTAAGTCCTGCCATGCCACTAGGAACAAATGCAAAACCTAGGCTTGGTTCTCAGGCATCCATATCCAGAACCTTGCTCTCAAATCCCTCCATATGGGGGAACCCAGATTCATAAAACAACACAGCACCTAACCCCAGAATAGACCAAGCTATTTGGATGTGCACAAAACCCCCTGAGCGGGACAAATCTCCTTGCCACCACGAGGCTAAACCTATATTTGGCACATCTCATCTACACAAATTCCAGACTGAGTGATGTCTTTACCCTTTCCTTAACTTCAGATTCCCTGGAGTTTGCCTCAGCGTACATACCTTGGGACTGCAATGTCCTTTGCCCTAACCTAGCCCTAGTTTGGTTCTCAGACCCCCGTCTAGAGAGTTCTGGTCCATGAACCCTCCAGAGAGGGTACACCTGAGAAACAGCACAGTACTCTTCCTGCCCTCCAGAAGGAAAACGTGCCTTATAGAGCTGCACACAACCCTCTGATTCGGAGAAAGCTGCACGAACCCACAAAGCCACCCTCATTTATGGAAACTTGCCCTGGACACTAAACACATTCTGTCCCTCACCAGAACCCTGACCTCCAGTTAGCCAGACACATAGCTGGTACCAGAGTCAGCACATCAGACTGGCCATTCCCCTAGGCATGAATCGCAACTATACGTTGGGTTTTCAGGCATCGATCCCCAGTCCCCTTATCGCAAATCCCTCCCCATGGCAGACCCCTGAGTCATAAAACAGAATTCCTCTTATCCCCCAGAAGCTTTGTGGAGATATGTATATCCCCCAGAGTTGGGCGAAATCTGCATTGTCCCTGAGAACACACTCATTAATTCTGGCTGCCTGGGACACAAACACCCATTGTGACCCGTAGACTGAAACCCATTTTCAACACAACTCCATGGGTATCTTGGCCCAGAGCCAGAACCTAAGGCCTGTGATGCCACTAGGACTTAATCATAAACCTAGTTTGAGTTTTCAGGCATCCATACCTGGAGCCCTACTCTCGAATCCCTCCATATGGGGCATCCCTGAACCATAAACAGGACAGTACCTATTCCCCAGAATAGAACAAGATATTTTTTTAACTACGCAAAATTCCCAGAGCGGAAGAAAATTCCATGTCTCCATGATGCCACTCCCAGATTAGACAGATCTCATGGATACAAATTCCAACATCAGTGACCTCTTCACACTCACCTTAACCTCAGATCCCGGGGAGCATGCCTTAGCAACATTAGATTAGCACTGCCGTGTACTCAGCCATGAGCATATGCCTAGACTGGCTTTTCAGACTACCATCCTCACAGCAGTGTTGTAATCTA
>PJEN01015493.1:0-42302 GCA_004024605.1 Pteronura brasiliensis
AGGTTTTCTTAATTAAGTCAGAAACATGAAATGTTTAAAATGGAGTTGAGTTAATGAATGTATGTTTAAATGTTTTTAAGATATTTAATTAACTCCAAATTTAAATGAGACTAAATATTTAAAGACCTTTTAAACATAATAATTAAATCATTTTAGGTTTATAAAATGGGAAATAATTTTGCAAACTTAAATTTGAAAGGAAACTTTAGTTTTCCACTGCCTTATGGTGTCTCTAGCTTAGGACAGGTAGAAATATCTTGTGCCATCCCCCAAAACATCATGATTTCCCTTTTTATTATAGCACTGAAAGTTACAGGATCACTCTTGTTCTGCTTACCACAAAAGAAGTTTAAGAGGCTGATGACCAAAAAAATATTGACAAGTGCCAAATTCTTATTCTAGCCAATGGGATTTCAATTGTTCTTTCTCTAATTTGAGGAGTGCCTTCCCATCCCCCCCAACCCCCACCCCCGCCCCGCAGTGTTCCAAGATTCATTGTTTATGTACCACACCCAGTGCTCTCGCAATAGGAGCCCTCCTAAATACCCACCGCCAGGCTCACGCATCTCCCCATTCCCCTCCCCTCCAAAACCCTAAGTTTGTTTCTGAGTCCACAGTCTCTCATGCTTCATCTCCTTTACCCCAGTTCACTTTTACCTTCCTTCTCCTAATGTCCTCCATGTTATTCCTTATGCTCCACAAGTAAGTGAAACCACAGGATTGAAGAGTGTTTTAAAAGTTTTGCCATCTGGGGCGCCTGGGTGGCTCAGTGGTTAAGCCTCTGCCTTCGGCTCAGGTCATGATCTCAGGGTCCTGGAATCGAGCCCCACATGGGGCTCTCTGCTTGGCAGGGAGCCTGCTTCCCCCTCTTTCTCTGCCTGCCTTTTTGCCCACTTGTGATCTCTGTCAAATAAATAAATAAAATCATAAAAAGAAAAAAAAAAGTTTTACCATATCACAGCACCTGAGTTCCTAAGTTGTTGAGCATCTGACTCTTGATTTGGGCTCAAGTAATCATCTCAGGAGGGTGGGACTGAGGTCCGCATCAGGTTCTGCATTCAGCACAGAATCTGCTTGGGATTCTCTCTTCCTTTCCCTCTGCCCATCCCATCATGCGCTCTCTTGCTCTCGCTTTCTCTCTCTCAAATAAGCAAATAAATAAAATCTTTAAAAAAATTTTTTTGCTATATCTAGAAAATAGAATTATTGATTAAGCCTAAAAAATAATTAAATGCTGTGAAAAATGCCCTATCAAAAGAGAAGAGAGAATCAAAATTAACAGCCTTTCAAATTCAGGATTCTGGCTCAAAAATTAACAAGAGCATGGTGCCCCTAAAGATAAAGGAGACATTATCCAACAAAGAGGCAAAACAAATCAAGCTGATAAAAGGATAACCAATTTTCAGGTCATTCCAAAATATGTCACTGATTTCAGCAAGGACAACTCTGGAAATTTTAGCACTTCAGAAACCTGATATAGGATTCTTTACAAAATCCATCAATGATCTTGTTGGAAACATACCAGGAGAGCTTAAGGGAATCAAATTTATCTTTAGTTGCTTGTATCTCTAAATCCAAATGATTCATTTTTTTTTCTAGTGCAGGTCTTAAAATTGAGCTTTTGATACTTAATGGGTCAAGCAAATCTATACCAAATAGATTTCCTTTTAACTTTCTTTTCCCTTCTGAATTTGCCAAGGATGTGGGTATTCTGAACAATGATACATCACTCAGTTTTTAAAAACTATCTGCTTCTACATTCTGCTTCTGATCAAAACTCTTTTAAAGCCATTTTCTCAGTAAATATTCTCAGTTATAATATTCTGAGGTTTGGGACTTTGTCATCTTTTGACACCCTGATGTACACATGTAGTAACCCCCTCTCCTTTGAAATACCACCTCACAATTTTTCAAATTGTGATTATCCCTCCTATCAAAGTTAAGTCTGCATATTTTACTAAGAAATACATAATGACATACTGGTCTTCCAGACTGAAATCATTTGTACTATTTCCATATTTATCAGAATACTGGAATAAAACAAAATAGAAATGAATTCTTTCTAAACACCATTTGTCTAAAATAGGTGTCAAGGCAAATCATAAGTGGCTTTAAAAAACTGCCTTTACTCTATTAATCCTATAATGACTCCAAACAGAAATAAATCAATAAATCAATAAACAAAAAATCCTAGAATGTATATAAATTTATGATAGGAAGCAGCGTCAGATTACTCTATCAAGCTAAAAAGCAACACCTGTTCCTTATGTCAATGTTTCATGATATTGCAACATCCATATAACTTGTACACTTATGATTTAAGCCCCTCTGAATCAAGCTCTTATAACTCTTATAACTCAGTCTATAAACCATTCCCAGACACAATCAACAACCTCTACCATCAGCTATTCAAAGTAACTTTGTTCAGATTACAGAATAACGTAAGTACCCTTCCCCAGATCTGGATATTTCTCTTGAATGCTATTTTAAGTACACTACCAGTTTCTCACAGTAGAATGTCTAGACCTTAGGGTCTGAGAAAATCCATCATACAATGTAAAGTTACCTGAACCAATAGCAACTCAGAGGAGTAGTCTTTGTTTTTCCAGTCAGAATGCCACCATATAAATAAAAACATGGTCAAAGAAATAGTGTGAGTTTGAATACTTTGGACAAAATCACTATCAGAAGTCATTGCAAAGGGAGGTTACTCATTTTGGAAATGATCCAGCTATTCTTCGGTCATTTGAAGGTGATCTTTAGTACTAATAAATGACTAAATGTTTTCAACTACTTTTTAAATTCAAAAAAATATACAATAAAATCACCCCCAAAATGATATGGAGATGCAAACCAATTTTAAACTTAACACCTTTGCAACGATGTAGGCAGAATGAACAAAAAAAGAAAGAGAATAGAAATAAAATGATATATAACCAAATGGTAATTTTATAATTGCTTCTAATTAAGAATGTCTTTTAGACACTGGAAATGCTTGAATGAATTATCTTAATTAGATGAAGTGATAAACTGCTGAATTATATATGCACATATACATATAAACACAAAAACATGAATACACATTTACTTCTATATGTAAATATAGAATATATATACATAACTTTATATGTATTTAAGTATACAAAGATATGTTTGTATATGCGTGTGTGTGCGTATATATATATATATTTATTAACTTACCCATAGGACCATATTTTCTTCTCATTCTTACTGCTTAGATTGTTCTCTTTCTTGATGTTGAAGTCCCTGCACAAACACTAACATCCTAATTTCAAAGTTTCTTTCCCAAATACTGTTTGAGACTTCTAATTGACCAAAAATAATGTTGCCTCCTACAAATAACCAATATTTTCTTATACAAGTGTGTAAGAGCTCATTATGTCCTGTTAACCTCATTCTGCTTTATTCCTCTTTATTTTGAGGCAAACCCCCAAATACCATTAAGTATAATTTTAGAAACCTTGTAATTCTGAGGACCTTTTCAAATTTGGAAAAGAATCTGCTGTTCTAAACTGATTATGTACAATACGACTTAGTACACTTAATCCATGAGTTTTGCTTTGAAATAAATGACCTGTACCTAAATATAGTACAGTGTCATCAGTAACAAATAGAAAGTTAATGCTGGAGGTGAAGTCCCATCCTGGACATGGAATCATTGTGCGTGTTACTTCAGTTCCATGGAAAGGTACCCCCGCTGTATTTTATCTTACACTAACTGATATATATGACCAGGGCATTATGCATGGGACAAACCTCTTCTAAATTCCTCATCCTATAAATTGGCTAATTATAGTTAGAATTCCTTCTTACCAACAATGGTACTTCTACTTCTGCAAAGCTCTAAATGCAGTAATTATACCGATAATAATGGTACAGAGTGCCAGGAAAATCAATAACCAACGGGATATACGGAGCCAAAAATGCATTTAATATGTGTAACTACTCCAATCCCAGATTTGCTTTTCCAACCATATGATTATAGTAACTGGCTTTAGGATCAGAACCGACCCGGATCTGTGGCAAAAGCCTGCTGGAATTGCAGAAGCACTACCTGTGTCAGATCTATCCTGGGAGACACCAGCATGACTCCATGTGGAGTGCGTGTGTCCTACAGAAACTTTTTCCTCAAAAAAAAAAAAAAAAGGTACTTACTGGTGTTGAAATAAATTTCTAGGCCCAAGCTGGAGCCGCTCCTGCGAGAGGTGTGACATCAGCAAACTAAGCTTCCAACTTTCTGGAAAGGGTGCGCTTGACCAGAAACAGTGTATTCAGTGAGACAAATCCGCCAACGCCAATTCGACTCTGAGGTCCAACACTTATTTCCTTATTCCTTCTCACCCCAAACAAGGTTGGCTGTTTTGACCCCTGCAAGTCAGGCATTTTTTTTTTACTTTTCTTTTTCCTTATTCTTCATTCTTTACCTTATAAAAGCTTCCTGCCTTTGCTTCATTTTGCAGTTCTCGTCATGAAGCGTTAGTCTGTTCGTATCATGTAAATTTTCTTCTTTAATCAGTTCTTCAGTTTCTGGTGACGAGGAATGGGGTCCCAATCAGACCTACAGGGCGTGGGGCTAACTAAGGCTTCGCTCCAGCAGAGCTCCCCGCTTCCTGCCCCTTGAATTTCAAGTGGCTTCTCTGCCTTACGGAAGGCTGAGTAGGTCAGAATTTGTGCTTTGCTCCCTTGCGTGCTGCAGTCTGATCCAACCTTTATTTAGGGAACAAAGGAACAACCAAAAATGTTCTCAGAAAAGTTCTGCAGCCATGGAAAGGTTCTGGGTTACCTTAACATTAGCAAAAACCTTCTAAAGCCCCAGAAAGCTTCCGGAGTTTCTTAAAGTCCTCAGAAAGGTTCTGTTGTTTCTGAGGGGTGCCTGTAGTGATATTGGGGTCTGCATGGGGGGCAGCCGTCAGTTAGGTGCCTGGAAGAAATTCTAGTGTCTGTAACAGATGGCAGCCACTGGGAGACTCACAAGGCCTGGAGGCCTAAGCCTCCAATTTATGCTGGGGACCTTGGGAAATAAATGAGTACAAAATTTCAGACTGTTTTGAACATCAAAATTAAAATCTAATCAAACATGTTAGACTATTAAAAACCATTAAGGTCTCTGTCACTATAAAGAAATCGTGTGAAACTATAGGTCTATTGGGAATGGGAATATCAGAAGCCAAAGCAAAAAAAAAAAAAAAAAAAGGAAAGGAAGAAAGAGAAGAAATTGGTGGATTTGGTTAAACCGTTTACAACCTAACTCGGACTCCTGAGATGAATTAAGTTGGTTATAGAAGAGGTTAGATAGACACTAGGTCACCTACCAACCTCAAGACAATTTCCGTGCAATGAGGTACACTGTAAAACACCAGTAAATCCCCAATCCACTGGTACATACCTCTTGAGTATTAATTTGGCTCCAATATATACAAGGCTTAACTAAATAAACAGGATCTTGAAGTTACAAAGATTTGAACACTCTACCCTCTGGCACACCTGCTTATTTTATGTCTAAAATTTGTGGTCCCAGAAGCTGGAGATATCTACAAAAATGGCAAAATTTACAATAATCTAGGATTACAATGACCATTATGGGGAATGTTCAATTTAGACAAGATTGTTCATTCTTGAAAGCAAGGGTTCCCAAGTCACCAAACAGAATACCTATTTTAGTTGTCATGCAGAAGCTTCCAGACTTCCAGACATCAAGACTCCAAAATAGCTTCATTGAAAGATTCATTGCAAAAGGTTGGAAAAGTTAAAGACACAGGGTCACATAAAAGAAAAGACTATAAGACTAATATCACTCCTACTTCTCCCCTCTTGTCCAGCTCTACTGGAAGACTTATTCTACTAGTAATTCTCTAACCAAAGAGACCACAAGACCATAAACAAGAGTCCACCAAGGTAGTGACCTTAAAACTGCTAAGAGTCCTAAAACCAGAAACCTTAAACACTTGGGCCTCTACCACTGAACCCTACAGGGGTCCATCATCAAAACACTGGCCCAAAAATCTGTGTCTCATTTCAAAAAAAAAAAAAAAAAAATTGACAGTGGAAAAAAACTGTCCTTAAAGTTTGTATGCAAATCCTGCCACACCAATTTGAATGTCCCCATATCAGCCCTCAAAGAAAATCCCCTGCCAGAATTGACAGGATTTGAAGGGATTCTCTACTAAACTGTTTTCAGTTATTCCCTTAAATAGCCAAGAGGAATCTAAAATTTTAAATGAATGGAAGGCCTTGCCAAATTTGTTTAGATACCAGGGCTATAAACTCTAAACCAGACATGCTCAGGAGCCTGTATATGGGATCCTGGGAAAACTGGCAGCAGATGACAAAAGGTGAGAGTTCTTACCAGAATCAGCTCTCCTGAATATGTCTGACTGGTTGGGAGAGGAAGGCAAAATTTTATGTTGTCTTTTATTGGCTATTCATCTTTTTTACTCTCCCAGGAACAGCTATTGCCTTCTTGCTTTTGTGTGTGTGTGTGTGTCCTGAGAACTTGACCTCTTGATTTCTGCCTATCTGGGGCTTGCAGGTTATTGGTTCTTAAATATGCAGGCAGCTCAACCATAACATTGAGGAACCAAAAATATTTGCATTTTCCTGATGACTAATAATGTTAAGCACCTTTTCATGTACCTGTTGACCACCTGTATGTCTTGTTTGGAAAACAAGCCTATTCAAATCCTCTGCCCACTTTTTAAAATTAGATTGCTTTTCGCTATTGAGTTGTATGAGTTCAGTAAATATTTCAAATAATAACTCCTTAGAATTTATAGACAAGCCGACACGCGAATGTATGTACTCAGTGTGCTCTTAGGTTTAAATCATTATAATGAAACACGCTATTTTTTATAACACTTTGAAGTTTCCTAAATTAGGATTTAATGGTTGGACTTGTTTTTCAAGTGCGTTTTGTTAACTTTTATGACTCTTCATTATTTAATTAGGCATTTCCTATAAGGGAAACTTTTTAATGTGAAAGTCTCACATATGACTTCATAACTCCTTAGGTAATTGTGGAAATTTTAAAAAGCACATGATATATATTTAAATATTAATAATTAATACTAATTTGAGAAAATACTAGCCAGAAAATTCTGAAACATATGGAAAATTTTTAAATCTAGATATGTGTATCATGATGAAGTCTTTCATTTTCCCACTCCCATAAGATATTAATTAGTGAAAATCTCAAATAATTTAACAGATACCAATCTATAATCATAGTACATATCATTTCTCACACTAGGACCCCATTCATTGTCCTTCCTCCATACAGCACTCAGTTCTTATTTTCTCTGTGACATTTTTGTGACTAAAATAACAACAAAAAATTCTCCTCCAAGATCCAATAGTCTTTATTGTGCTAACAAATCATTTGTCACTTATTTACACATACTTATTGATGAAAGCTCCTTAATTCTGTCTGCTGGGATTTACTACCTAGTCTTACAGACCTCAATGACTTTTCTCCCTTTCCCAATAATCCCATCTTCTAAACAAAACTTTTTCTCCTCATCTGCACTCCTGGTGAATTTTACAAAAGTTAAGAGACTTGCTGACACATTTTTTTAACACAGTTTCCACTTATCCACATATTATTTTAATTTTTCCATTTCTCCAAAGATAGGGAATATGTCAGAAAATCCATGAGTAAAGATCAAAAAAGAGCTGGAAAATCCCAAAGGCTAAAGTATATCTCAGACATCTCCTCCTCTTCCTCCTTAAAGAAAGACAAAGAACATCAAAATTAAAATCTAATCAAACATGTTAGACTATTAAAAGCCATTAGGGTCTCTGTCACTATAAAGAAATCTTGTGAAAGGAACTATAGATCTATTGGGAATGGGAATATCAGAAGCCAAAGGAAAAAAAAAAGGTGGATTTGGTTAAAGCATTTACATTTGTTTCTATAAGCATTTTCCCATATGGGGAAAAGGAGGAATCTAAACAAGAGAAGAAAATATTTTTATCTTAGATATGTTAATGCAAAAATTTTAAATTATAATTTTTTTTCAGTAGGGGCAAGGAAAGATTTTGAATGAGCATTCATAATGGGAATGAAGAAAGGGTAATTAAGAAAGGATGATATAATAAAAAATGGCCTTTTCTTTTGTATTATTCCTAGAACCAGTGGGAATGACAGAACTGGCAACATATTTCTCCACCAGACATTGAAGATTTAACCATCTAACTTGTCAGTTTAATGCCTTTTTTATCTCTAGACTCCTTTTCTATTCTATTCTTTGGCCTCATAATAGAATGTTTAACTTGACAATTTTATACCTTTCACAAGATAAGTTTTACAAGATAAGACTTGTTAAATTTCACAAAATAAGTTGTAACTTTCACAAGATAAGACTTGTCTGTAAGGACAGCCTCCTGTTGATTCAGGTTACTTGGTCATTACTCCCACTGCAACTCTGTCATGAGTCTCACTGGAACTAATGCTCTTCTTTCTCTATTTTTTGTATCTCGAAAAGAACCCCTCTGTCTTTACTTCCTTGTAATTGACTAAGTTCATGCACTCTATTTACTTCAACTACCTTTATGCATATATTTTTTTTAACTTCCTTGCAAGATTATTTTTTAGTATATTTGCCTGGCAATGTCTCACTTTGTGGTTAAACTCAAGTCAATAGGTATTACCGAAGAAAGCTTTGCAACAAGTGCCAGTACAAGAGTACAAGGTCATGTTTACAACACCATCTGGCCTTTAACAATACATGGCAGCTCTTTTTTATAATATTTGTGTTACATTGCTCTCTCAGTGTCCCCAGTGGATAGTTCATACTGCTTCCCCTTCCAACATTTTTTTGAGTTTTCTTTTTCCCTATCATCTAACTGATAACAAACTTGTTCGTACTATAGGTAATGCAACCACCTACAGCTGCTCTAACAGTATTAGCTATGTCATGTCATTACTCCATTCTCCTCTTTGCAGTGAGGATAATATTCATAAAGCTTATATATTCCCTCCACCATGATACATAACCCTGAAGATGAAATACGTTAAAAAATAAAGGATTTAAAGGACAATCACAATCTGAATTTTTCCTGCATTTGGAAATTTATCCCATATATCTTACTTTCATTGCTAATATCCTACTGAAATGTAACTCCTAAAGGAATGTCTTAGTTGCTTTATCTCTCATTTTATCCAGTTTCTATTTCATTGCTCTCATTTTAGCTGTGAACACATTTTAAATATTTGCATTCTTCTCTGGCCTTCAAGTTCCATGAAAACATGGACCACTGCACTATGTTCTTGATGACATGCCAAGTGTTTCTTACAGTGTGTAGGGTAGGCAGCATGATGACTCTACAGAGATATCCACATCATCATCAGGATTTTTAGTATATTACCTTACATGGCAAAATAACTATACAGATTTAATTAAATTTGGGATCTTGAGATGGAGTGACTAAGTATTCTGGAATATGTTGATAGACCAAATGTAATCACAAGGGTCCTTCTCTGAGGCAGAAGGTTATCAGAGTCAGAAAAGGAGATTTGAAAATGAAAGCAGGGGTCATTTCCTATTACTGGAAGGGACCACCCTCTAGAAGCAAAGGCAAGGCTGGATTCTCTCCAGGAGACTCCAGGAACATAACCCTGCCCACTCTGATTTAAGCCTAATGAAGTCCATTTTTCAGGCACCCAACTTCCCAAATTTTAGATAATATATCTATGCTGTTTTAAGATACTACATTTCTAGTATTTTGTTGCAGAAACAAAGCAAAATCAATATAGTAGGTGCCCAATAAATTCTTGTTAGGTGATGTATTAATTTTGTAGATAAATTTTAGTATGTCTGGGGACAAACAACTTTGAATTATGAAACTAAGAAATTCCAAAGAGGAAAATCACTGACTATACAAGATAATTTCACTTTAAATTCAAATTTCAGTTTCTTTTAAGGATATTTTCCTTCATTTTAAACAATTACTCTTGAGGCTACATAAACAACACTGTTTTAGAGAAGCCATGATACTATATATATGATCAAATACTTATAATATTAAGTAAAAATTGATACCATATGTACATTGTAAGTATTTACCTCACATATCCCTTAATGATTCATTAGATACTTAGGTTACTCTAATTTTATTTATAATAAAAGCAAAATTATAGCAATATTAGACTCACTTCAAAATACAAATGTATTACATATTTGCTATAATGATTACAAATAATTAAAATTATAAAGTATTGAGCCATTCATCCTAAGTAATATTGGCACAATTGCTAAAAGATAAACATTTCGATCATAAAGGAAGCAGGAAGCATCATACAGAAAAAAGAAAAATAAATCAATACTGATATTTATAAATTTGAACTAATTTGGGTTACTGGTTGGAAAGTGAATATTAACATACTTTAACTTGAACTGAACAAATATTTCCTTAATTTTGCTTGCATATCTTATAAATACTTATTTTTATTTTGGCTTTATTTTTCTATCTAATATAGTAAGTGTTGCAACAAAGAAAATTCTCCTATTATTAGAGAGAAGCCCACACTATTGATTTCAAGCTAGTAAAACAGTGTAAATAATATTAGTCTTGGTAATAGGATTGTTTGCTTTTATTTTGAATGAATTTTGAGCTCCTCTAATATCTTGCAGTTCTTTCCTAATATCAATTTTCAAATGGGAGAGAGAGGGATATGCATTTTCATTTAGTTAGTCACATGCCTATCTAAAGACTAGCTATACTCAATCTGTTTCTAAATCTATTTGGGACATATTTCTGTAAGAAGAACTATATAGCAGATGTCACTGCAGTTCAGATCCTGTATTTAAACTACATGCTTGCTGGTTCTCATTGGTGTTTACAGGATATTGATTACAATGGAAAGGAAACTAAAAAGTGTAAACTATATAATTTTGTATATCAAATCTATAGGTAGTACATTTGCAATAATGAATGGTACCTAACTAGGTCTTCTATTACTATTGGCTGAAAGCAAAGAGAATAATGAACCCTGCCATCATTCAAAAACAATAATCTGCTTAAGTGAGAAGATGAATTATGACCATCAATATTCACTGTTTTCATATAAAGCCAATTATTTATGGGAATTATAAAAATGAAATTATAAATATACAATGGTGTTAACTTGAATTATATATACCAGTCTTCACATGGAGCTATTACAATTCCCTTGTGATAAACACAAATAAGTGCTCCAAGATTATAAAGTGTTCCTCATCTAAATGTGAAATATGTATGTAATTATTTATGATAGTGCTTGAAAGCAGTGACAGATTTTGAAGAACGTTATTAACATCATTTCAAAATCAAAATCCTTGCTTATATCCTTTGATATAAATGAAAATGACACATTATCTGAGAAAAGCAAACTATCATATTTAGACATTATACTCTCTAAGGTAAGCTCTCAGTGTGTTTAGTTCTACGTTCTCAAAAAAGAGGAAACCAAAAAACTTCATTCAAATGTTGATTGTTATTTCAGAGATTTTTTTTTTTTTTTTAAGATTCTACAATTTCTCACTTTAAAATCAGGCTAGGGGTGCCTGGATGGCTCAGTGGGTTAAAGTCTCTGCCTTCAGCTCAAGTCATGATCCCAGGGTCCTGGGATAGAGCCCCGCATCCCATTGGGCTCTCTGCTCAGCAGGGAGCCTGCTTCTCCCTCTCTCTCTGCCTGCCTCTCTGCCTGCTTGTAATCTCTGTCTCTCTGTCAAATAAATTAAAAAATAAATAAATAAACAATAAAATAAAATAAAATCAGGCTGAAAATCCCTCTCATCAACATCTCTAAACTCTATACCATCAGAAGTACTGAAAAAGAGTAAGGAATATCCAGCTTATGATTAATTTGGCTCTTATCTTTTATCAAAGAAGTCATTTAAGCATAAATAATTATGGCAGAAACCATTGTCATGTTATGTAAGTTATGAAAACTGCTATTTGTGGAGAATGGATGGCAGAGCATATAATTGCCTATCCACTGATTGTTATTGTAACAAATACAGAAATAAAATAGAAGTAGCTATCTTAAGCTCCATATTTAAATCCAAAAAGGTTAAAAGTGAAATAATGAATCATGCTAATATCCCTGAGAATTTTCTGAATAATTCAATTACACGGGAGGTACAGAAACATTTAACTGATGATTCATTAATTTGTGACACAGTTACTGTGCATCTGAAAGGCCAAAATACTGGATGAAAAGTAAATCTCCCTACACCTCTGCCCCAGCCATATTGTTTCTGTGCTTTAAGAATAATGCTATACATTAGTAAAAAGTTTATTGATTTGTATTATTCACCTGAATAATTAGAGGTTTTAAAAATAAAGACTCTGTGATTGCCACAAAAATAATGTTGCATAAATTAGTGTCTTTTTTTTTACTTATATTCTCTTCAAGTTAGAATGAAAAATCAAGCCTAATGTCTCCTTAAACTGGTTAGTATGAAGCATCACAAAACTAATGGAAGAGTATACATAGCACCATTATTATATGCACATATTTTATTAAGACATCTCAACTTCAATAGTATTAATAAGGAAAAAAATCTATTTATGTTTCAAAAACTGTCCCTCAACCATGTTTACTTCACCCCGGTTAGTGGTTCTGTTAACTACCTCTTATCCAGATTTTTTTTTTTTTTCAGTTTCTTTGTGTTGTTTGTATGTATTTATTTGCCTTTTTAAAAATTTTTATTTCAGGGACACCTGGGTGGCTCAGTTGGTTAAGCGGCTGCCTTCGGCTCAGGTCATGATCCCAGCATCCTGGGATCGAGTCCCACATCGGGCTCCTTGCTCGGCAGGGAGCCTGCTTCTCCCTCTGCCTCTGCCTACCACTCTTCGTCTGCCTGTGCTCTCTCTCTCTCTCTCTCTAACAAATAAAAAAAAATCTTAATTTTTTTTTCAACTTCATATCTAATTCAAAATTCATTTTCCCCTGGCCTAGTAAACATACGAGTTGTAACTAGGAGGCATAGAGAAAGATGGGGCTATGATTTGGATCTCAGAAAATTGACTTTTCTTAAAATGGTAGTACTAAGAGAAGAGATGGAAAAAATATATAAGGTCCCAAATGACTAGAAGATGTTGCTAATAGTCTAATAATCTGTTGTCTGGTAGTTGTGGCTATTTCTCTGATGACTACAATGACCTGAATCTTGGGAAACTCAAATTCTGCTTCCCATGGGGCACACAGAGATATATTTAGTACCCCTGTGACCAACACGTTGCTTATTTTTATAGCATATTCCTACTCCACCTTTTCTAAGTCCAATCACCTCCAGCAACAGATCATCTCTCCTCTATCCTTTCTGAGCAGGAAGATTTCCTGAGGAGGGAAGTGAATATAGCAAAGTTTCTCAATCTTTACTACATTCCAAGACATCCATTTTCTACATATGGCATGAGAAGACTTGAGAAGGAAGCCTCAAATCTCTCAGTTGTCTTATTCCTCCCCATCTCAGCAGCATTATGTTTTCTGAGGGTTTCTGTGACTCCATTTCTCTAGCAAAATGCCGCCAGCCCCTAGGTGGAAAGCACCCATTCCCTGAGAAACCTAACCTTACAAGTTGTTTGGTGTGGCCACTTGGCACCTTATTGAGTGGTGGGGGACAAAGGTGGTTGCTGGAAAATAACTGTTGTAATGAACCTGACAGGAATTAGGCTGACTTGGAAGCTGACATCCACATGGACTTAGAAGGCAGTGTATTTATTTAAAGATTCTGGTCCTCTGATTTGATTTTTAACACGTTTCAACTCAAAAGGAGAAATGTCATTTGATTCTTTATAATTAAAAATAAAAAGAATGGCTGCAGATGGAATAATATGGATTGGATGAGTTATTGCTTTAATATTCCTGGAGAAAAAAAAATTTTCTATAGTCCAGAAATATTACTTTCCCACCTAGAGCTGTATTTCTGGAGAAGCATGGTGATGTGCACCCCCATAGAAGATTTCTTCCTGTTATGCCAACTTTACACATAATCTTTACTCTAAAAATCTTAAATGCATGTGTTCTTTCTTATTGAAGATTTTGGTTCTAGATTATTGGATCTGCTATGTGAAATTTTGAAATATTTAATAATGTGAATGCTTTGACATTTCTAAAAGTATTAGTTTATGGATGACTAGATTCTACCTCTACCATTTCCCCCTTGAGTTATTATCCTGGGATATATTTTTCTGGAAATTTTTACTTAGAACACTTGGTCTTTTTCTGCTTTTTTAAATTTTAAATAAACTCCAGTAAGGAAATTTAGTAGCCACTTGGATTCTTTTTTGATACTAAATGTATTGTGGGTGATTTGAAAATATCAGCAGCCCATGCCCGCCTGCTGAGAGCAGATTATAATTAAGGACCTTTCTTCCCTCAAGTTTATCAGTTCTGCTCCACTTGTTAACACTTTGGCTTCAGGGTGTTAAAATAGTAATAATAATAACTACTAGTGTGATGATTCATCATTATTAATTTACATCTTCACTGTATCAGTGTAAAAGCCTCCTTTTTGATGTAGGCTATTTGTTAATTTCACAGCAGAGATAAATTTGCCTGAGAAGTAAAGGCAATAAAAAGCTGTAGTTGGTTTCAAAATATTAATAAATCTCTTAAAGCATATTTCAAATGCAACTGAGTATGGAAGCAATTAAAAGCATTAATTTGTATATGATCAGATTTGAGAGTGATAAATTTAAAAGTGGCAGATTTAGAGTATTTTTCATTATTGTCCCATGCATGATTTCACTTAGGGACTTAATATTATAAATAATTTTTATGGAAGCTAAGAATTTTCTTTCAAGGCACTGATTATTTTCTATAGCCACACAAATGCACCACAGTATTTGCTTTCAAATAATACATTTTAGACACATAGTAGGCACTAAATTGATGTCACTTTCCTCTCTTTTTGTTATGCATTTTAATAATATACAAGACAGGATTTGCTTATTAGCTTTTTTTTCTGTTATCAAAAATTCAAACTATCTTTGCTGATCAGCCAGCATCAATTTCTGAAGGGACCATTAATGGGAAGTCATGTCCTTAAATCTACACAGTTCACTCCATTCCTGTGAGTAAATTTCAGCATTAATTTTGTTTTCATTTCAATTTAACATTGATCTTTATCTTTCACTTATATTTATTTATGTTTTGTATTTATTTCTGTTTTTTTCCTCATTCAGCACTATAGTTCTTCTATAAACCCTTCAATCTGATAAAATTATTCATTTTATCCTCTCATTTAAGTTCACAACACATCTACATTTATATAATTTCACTGAATTAAAATTTCATGTTATTTGTTATGTGGGAGACAGAGTAGGATCTGTACATAGGGTCACTGTTAGAAATTACAATTAATAAAATTGGTTACAGAATGTGAATGTTTATGCAAATCAGTCATTACATTTCAACCAGTGGAAGTTTAAAGACACATTCTTTGAAAAGGACATTTTCTTTAGATGAAATACTTACTGTAAAAAATGTAATTCATGGGGCACATGGCTAACTCTGTTGGTTAAGCATCCAACTCTTGATTTCAACTCAGATTGATCACAGGGTCCTACACTCAAGCTCCAAGTTGGGCTCTGCGCTCAGCAGGGAGTCTGAGATCTTCTCTCCCTTTTCCTTTGCACCTCCCCCCACTTGTGCTCTCTCTAAAAAATAAATAAAACAAACCTTAAACAAATGTAATTCATCCACTTACATGTTCATCATTTCCTTCTGAGGATTTATATACAATTTGAGTCTATAAATTATATATTTTCGATATATATTATATATTGTACGTTACAGGTGAAATCTCAAAATTGATATCTTATTCATTCTTTCAAATTTGAGTCTCTTTATTATGCTAATTTATTAGAGTAGTTGAAAAATATTTTATATAAAGACTAACCAAAAAATTGATATATTACATGTAATTTGCATATATTACTTATTTGTGAAAATGATAATTCATTTAAATTATATTAAATATAACAAATTATATATAATTAATTATGTCATACCTATGTAGATCTATATATTAATTATAGAATTAATTCTGTTTATGCAGATATATAAAACAGGACCAAATATATATTGTATTTCATTTAATCCTTATAAGCACACAAATATCTCAACTAAGATAGAAGTTTGATGAAATCATCAAAAGCAGATATGTAGAAGACTACAATCCTTCATTCATGTATTCATTCAATTCATATTCACTTAGGATTTATATATATCACATGCTAAATGTGCATGCATGTAGCAATAAATTTGAGACTTCTTGAAAGCAAAGGGCATGCTTTTTATCTTTCTTTGTTCCTGCAACATTATCCTTATAATTTTATAAAATTATGACAGAGAATGAAAGAATTATGAGTAAATACATAAATAGGTAGAAATTAAGCAAATTGAATTAGTTAGCAGAATAGACATGGATGTACGCAACTGCAAATGCGCTGCTTGGCTGGTGTGTGTATATATAAAACCTAAAGTTAGTTGCACTCACATTGGAGGAGGATTTAATTTGGAGAAGTGCTCAGAACACAGATGAGAGGTGAAGAATTTGAGGATTTGCAGAGGTTTAATGAAGGTAAGCGACTCTTCCAGCAGAATGTATAGCCCGTACAAGCACTAGTAAAGCAGGAAAGCACTCAGGGAGTCAGTGGGGTGAGAATTGAGATGTGAGTGGGAGAGGGACGGACAGTGAAATAAAAAATCATTCAGGAGTCTAGAGATGGATGACAACCTGGAATTCAGACATAAATTTGAAGTTTTAGAGAGTGAATCTATTTATGAAGAATTTAAAATAGAATGGCTATGTGTTTGGATTTGCTTTTTTCTATCTATTGATAGGAATATCTGAAGCGTAGCAAAGCTGTCCTCCAGGGAAAGAGCAAGAAACCTGTTATAACTATTCAAATGAAAGGTGACTAGGGACCTAGACTAGGGAGAGGAAGGGAAGGTTACGAATTCCTATGGAAGATAACGATTAAAAGGTCAGACAAAGGGACACCTGGGTGACTCAGTTAGGTAAGCATCTGGTCATGATCTCAGGGTCCTGGGATGGAGTCCCAGTCCCAGTCCTGGCTTACCTGGGAACATGCATCCTCCCTCTGCCTGCCGCCTGCTGCCCTGCTTGTGCTCTTTCTCTGACAAATAAAATCTTGAAAGAAAGAAAAAAGTTCAGACAAAAATAAAATGGATTTGAAATTGATAAATTTACACATTTCAAATGAGCTTGCAGTTTCACAACAAAGTAAATGCACTTAATGGCACTGTACTGGATACTTAAAAATGTATGCTAATTTTTTATATTAGTGTTCAAATATAATTTTAAAATTATTTTGGGGTGACTGGGTGGCTCAGTTGGTTAAGCGTCTGCCTTCAGCTCAGGTCCTGATCCCAGGGTCTTGGAGTCAAGCCTGGCATCCAGTTCTTTGCTCAGCGGGGAGCCAATCCTCTCCCTCTGTCTACCACTCTGCCTACTTGTGTTCTCTCTCTGTCAAATAAATAAATAAAATCTTTAGCATTTTTTTTAAATGCTTGCAAAAGGCAGCTTGTCAATAAGGCTTTTCATGCGTATGTAAGTCAGAATATGCGGAAAAAAAGGAAAAACTTAGCAAACTACCTGTATTTATTATTTATTTGGTTACCAAGGTGATTAAAAAAACAGTGTCATCCATGGGGTTGTTTAGGAACATTGAAGTTTCTAAAACGAGCTTACATAATTTAGAATCACATCATTGTTTTAATTATACTTTAAGCAAATAAGATTAGGAAGGAAAACGTATCGTATAACTTCCACTTAACTGATAGGAGGGGCTCCATGTTATGCAGGGGAATAAAAGTAACTCCTAGGGTGTAGGATTTCAGTGTTAAGTACAATGGGCACACCTGGATCAAATATTTAAATCCTGTGAGAAGCTATAAAAATATCAAGAAATGCATGAGGCCAGAGTTTTTTCATCCTGAAATGGAAAACATAATGGTTTTAGAAGGGGGAGGAAATGTGATCATGATTATTGTCTAACTGCCTTACAAGGGCTTCTTTTATTGTGAAATGAGGTAACAGACTTTTAATCTTTCTCAGTATAGTCTAGAAGATGATGCTTTGTTTATCTGACCTTATTTTTTGAATAAGTCAACAGTATACTAAAATTTCTAGAGAAAGTCTGTTCTTAGCTGAAAATAGCACAACAGAAAGCCACCAGGCAGGTTGTGTCATTAATGAGTTACAGCCACACATCTATACTACTGCTGTTTCCCTACAATCACTGCAATGAATTACAGTAATACGTCCAATCCTGATAAATGATCTACTCAGCTTCTGCTAAAATTAAACTGACTGCAATCCAGATGAGTGCAGCCACATATTAACACTGGGTCCAGCATTTCTTGTCTCTATCCTGGTGAATTATGGAATGGTAGTCCTACCTTTATGCATTGATTACCATTGTTGCTACAGCTTTTTCACAGATGCGTGTTCAAGTGGAATGGAAAGTAGGCTCAAACATTCTGCTGCACATTTAATGCTGTCATCATAAAATAAATATGTGGTGTTTAAAATCAAATCTTATAAATAACTCTCGATGTAAGCATACCACAAAATATTAATCACTAATTTCTCCTATCACTACCTTTTCCCTAACCCTATGAAGATAATATTCACAAATGTCAGCATAGATACACTAAGAAGTGATGACTATTTTTTAAATTCTTCGCCTTTCTCTGAAAACTCTTAGAAATACTCTTAAATTGGATGGTTTTTCATTTTCTCTAATACCTATTTTGAAAACTCAATCTATAGTATCTGAATGTTTTGGAGTGTGTGGAACACACACACACACACACACACACACACACACACACTTCGTAGTCAAACAGTGTTATCTCTTGAAAAAATAGTGTTGCTATAATTTTCAGAAAATGAGATGCATACAGTCTCTATATTTCATCTTGTCCTTGGCTTATAGGAAGCTCAGACTTGAATGAGGTACTTAAACATTTTATAACAAAAGCCAAGATTAGTTGTATAATCATTTTCCTCTACTCTGTATTTTAATGGTGCAACTTTAAATATTCACTCCAAAGTCACATCAAATTCTTTGCAAAGTACATGGACCTAAAAACGTTGTAATTATGTAAATCATAAAGATAAATAACTTTTATGAGAAATGAATGATTTCTACACAGAAAAATGGTTATTTGTGATTAAAAGTACATTACTATGATACTAAAATAATAGCATAACTTGACATTAGATATTTCTATCTTATAATTTAGTACGTTTATTTCAAACTGTTTTCCTGAGAGCTTTCAAAATAATTGAAGACGAAAGTTATGTGCTACAAAAAGACATGGGTGGTATTGTAAAAGTAAATGATCCAAAGATCCACATTCTTTAGAGTCATATACTCTTTGAAATAAGAAACAAAACAGCTCAACTAAAGACACAAAGTTTCAGTCTAAGTTTGATTCAGAACTTTCTAAACAGCCATTTTCTGCTTCACTCCTATTAAGACAGAATAGGGTGATCCCAGTACTCACCGTGGTCCAATCACTGGTTTTTGATCAATCAAATTAATATCCCTCTTTACTGGGAATGTAGCACTACAAGAGTAGTCAGAGTTAAATCACTTGTGCAGAAAGAAGCTTAAAATTTCCATCTACTGTAGTAATACTCTTGTTGTTTGTATATATTCATATAATTGTCTAGTTGACCATGTTGGCATGGCATATTAAAACCCTAAATATTTTCATTTTACCTGACTTGAAGAACAAGGAAATTGAAGGAGAGATAGTTATCATTGATTTTTTTTCAGGTGTTCAATTGCATGAACCTGCTTTTACCTAATCTCTAAATGTTGACATAGTGTTATGATAATAAATGTTTACATTATATTTTAATAGAGGAACAATTAAAATTTACAGATACAGGAACTCTATGAACTTCCAATTACCTCTGCAATTCACTGATTTTTTTGTTTTGCCTTTTTATTTTCATTTACTGTTTTCTATTAATGTTATTGTGATGATCATTTTCATTCATTTATTAGAAGCCTAAGCTAAAATGTGGGTTTTCAAAATATTTGTTATGGAAATCTTGAAGTAGTCTGAAATATTATTATTCTTACTTTATCCTTTTATACAGATATATTTTTTCAGATATATTTATTAAAGCATGTTTTTAGTGTTTTCTTATTTTAGTTCTTGATTTATACATTTATTTCATGCAAAGTTAAAGATAATTGGCTTTATGTCATATGAAAATCATTCTAAATTCAAATTAGAAGAGAAAAATTCAGTATAACTTAGGGCAGCTTAGTAATGATCGTGTACGATAGCTAATTTCACTGTGAACAATGTTTATTAGTCAGAATAACATTCTTGCTTATGAAGTGGCATGAAACAAAAATAACTCAATTCAATGAGATTTTTTTCACTTGCCACCATAAAATACATTTTTTTTAATAATTTTATTTTTTATAAACATATATTTTAATCCCCAGGGGCATAAAATACATTTTTTGTCTTCTAATATTTTCCCTGTTTTATGTAATATCTTGTATCTCTAATTTTTTTCAGGTGATTTGATGGTCATTCTCTTCTGTGCTTGACACACTTTTTTTTTTTTTCCAAAGATTTTATTTATTTATTTGACAGACAGATCACAAGTAGGCAGAGAGGCAGGCAGAGAGAGAGAGAGATAAGCAGGCTCCCCGCCGAGCAGAGAGCTATATGTGGGGCTCGATCTCAGGACCCTGGGATCACGACCAGAGCCGAAGGCAGAGGCCTCAACCCACTGAGCCACCCAGGTTCCCCTTGACACACCTTTTAAAATGAACAAATTTGGCTACAAATAAAAAAAAATCCAACTAACAGTTTCTTAAATATTACAATAATTTTGGAGTTACCTCTATATTTGTTATATAGTCTGACAATGTGTCTTAAATTTTCCTCCTGCTTCCGACTTCACTTTCATAAAATGTCTAATAGTAGATCTCTTAGTGTTCCACTTGGCAAATAGAAGAAACATACACCTTGTCTAGTGAGGATTTTCCTTGTTATTTTTAAGAGAAGTGAGCTCACCATGGGAATTCCACTAGCATGTCTTTAGCTGTAGCAGTATCAAAACTCTCTTTGTTTTTTGAGTTTTTTTTTAAATAGTCTTTATATTTTAGAGCAGTTACAGATTCACAGCAAAACTGAACAGAAGGTACAGATACTTCCCATACTCTCTCCCTCATTAACACACCCCACCAGAGTGCTCCATGTATTACAATCAATGAACCTACGCTGATACATCATTATCACCCAAAGTACATAATTTCCATTAAGGTTTACTCTGGTGTTGTACGTTCTATGGATTTGACAAATGTGTAATTAACTCAGCCCTCAACTTCACTGCCCGCAAATATCTTACAGTCATTCAAAATTTTCAGATTTATACTAATTCTATTTGAAATACTGAAATTTCTCCGGGATTCCTGGTTATAATTTTTAGTTCTTATATTTTGTACCTATGTCATATCAAATTCAAGCTTGATCATTTGTTTTTTGTTATGTCTCTTGCATTCCTTTCTTTCCTACATCCAACACCCTGTTCATAGCTTTTATCAATAACTTAGTGTTGCAAGAGACTTTTTATTGTTGTTATAGATGTTGTTCAAAAAAAGATACACCGGTATTAACTAAATTCTAAAATTTATCCAGATTTCACTAGTTTTCTTATTAATGCCCTTTCTCTGTTCCAGGATCTTGTCTCATATACCACACTGTATTTAGTCATGATGCCTTCTTAGTATACTCTGGTCTGTAATATTTTTGCATCACCTTCATTACCTTGAAAGCTTTGAAAATTTCCTCTCAGATGTTTGTAGGCTGTCTCAAACTTGAGTTTTGTTGATGTTGTTCTCATGTTTATATAAAGGTATGGAATTTGGGAAAAATAAGGAAAAAAAGGTAAATTTCTCTTTATGTCAATTCAGGGGATACATACTATCATCATGACTTATCACCTTAATCAATCACTTCATCAAGGCAGAATCTGTCAAGTTTATTCACTGTAGAGATTCTTCATTCCCTTTTCCACACAATACTCCTTCAGACCTAGTTAGTAAGCCCAGTCCATACTCAAGGGAATGGATAGGGGAATATTTGTGTACATTAAATAAGTTGGAATTTTCTATACAAAATAATTGTCCCCTCTTTGGCATTTATTTATTATTCAATCTCTTATATCACTATGAACTCATAGATATTATTTTGTTCTTTATCTCTTATAATCCATACTAAAATATTAATTTTATTTACAAAATTGTTCCAGATTTTCACATAGGAAACTGTTCTAGGTTGGCTCTTATTATTTTTCTTATTTGCTTTATTAATCCCCAATTTTTCTGGGGAAAGGGAGCCACTTTATTTCTGGCAATATAAGAGGCTCCAGGCTCATTTTGTATTTATTCAGCCCTACCGTTAGAATAAGTCACTTTTCAGGGATCCCTGAAGATCACAGGATAGTATTTTTATTAAATATTGGTATTAGAAAACAAGTAAAAAAATATATATATACCAGACTACATGTGCAAATATATCTAAACATGAATTCATAATCATATATCCAACTTTGATTCAATGTCATGTGGTTTATTCCTAGGTAATTTTTATGGTTCTATGTTTTTTATTCAACACTAATTTTGCTACAGCAATTTTTTTTTATTGAATAGACATATAGTGCCTCATAGAAAATACATACCTGCTTTTATTTTATTTTATTTTCACTATATTTACTTTCACAAAGAATTATTGATTCTTATCTCTCAGACAACTTATGTTTTCAAATTATTTAGTGTATATTTTTAAATATAAGAAATCCTTAAGCATTAATTTTTTTGAAGTTTCACAACCAAATTTTGTTGTAATACTGTAAACACACACTGGGAGTGCATTAATATGCCAATGCTGGGATCATGTAATGTTAAATACAACGTCTTATTTTTGAAATTTAGACTAGTAACATCACAGGACGAGGAAAAGATCCACCTGAGACTGGTTCTGTCCAGCAGAGTGTGTCCCTTCATAACGGTTTTCTAGAAAATTGGTTATCTGCTAATTCATCAACGTAAAACATACTATTTAACCTCAGATGTATTTAAAGAGTAAACAGGAAAAATAAACAGTCCACCAAATGCACTTTATAAACAAAATGCATGTCAGTGTGCTCGTTGTTTAAAGCATTTCCACAGTAGTTCACTAAACATTGCTTCAGTTGATGACACTTCTTCTTCTTTTTTTTTATATATATATTTATTTGACAGACAGAGATCACAAGTAGGCAGAGAGGCAGGCAGAGAGAGAGAGGAAGGGAAGCAGGCTCCCTGCTGAGCAGAGAGCCCGATGCGGGGCTCGATCCCAGGACCCTGGGACCATGACCCTGGGACCATGACTGAGCCGAAGGCAGAGGCTTTAACCCACCGAGCCACCCAGGCACCCCCAGTTGATGACACTTCTACAAGTCATTTAAAAAGTAGTCCATTAGCACTAATAGCGGAATGCGTAAGTTTTTAAAAGTAGGTTATAGTCCTTTGTATATAAAATGCAATCCCAGCTGTTAATTCATCTGACAGCTCTAGAGATAGAGGCAAAAGTCTAGTAGAGACCTTGGGGCAACTAATTAGTATACAGGACCATAACTACATGAGGATGCAGTTACATCTGGATAGGGAGAATAAAGCAAAATTATCCTTTTGGGGAAAAAAAAGGAAAACATCCTTGAGTGTCTCAATTATTATTAGCTTATTTTTAAATTATTATTCCTATGTAATCTTATTTTATATTTTATTTTTTGATGCAAGATACTTTATAGCTCAAAGAAATTTTAAGGCAAAAATGATTGTACCTTCTGCTACAAATTGTCATTTAAAACTGGATTTAATAAAATGTTTGCAAGTATTAAATTTTTCACATTTAATTTAAGTCAAACCATTTAAAATAATAAAGTTCACTTTTATACCACAGAGTTCACGAAAAATAGAAAAGCAGAGTATTTCACAGTGATTTTAGTTCATTAGGACTTATTTAAATCACTTAGTGACATATACTGAGAATTACTCTTGTCATGTCTTAAGCAACTTTATATAATACTGACATTTTAAGTGAATTATAAGTAATGTTAATGTACATTATAGAATTATGGATTTTACTTAACAAATTCATAAGAATTTTAATTTTAATTTTAATTAAGCAAGACATAATCTTATTTTATGCATGACAGTATTTTCTGCATATATTGCTTCTTTTTAAATGAATTTAGTTGCATAATGTATATGTGAATCTCCTAAAGATATATTAGTAAGACTGAAAAATTAATTTCTGGTAGAAGGAGGAAACAAATGAAGGAAGTAGAGGAAATATGTTTGGAGGGTAAGCCAAAATATACATGTTTAACAGGCTAATTTATGCATTTTTCTCCCCAGAAGTTTTTGTCTGTATTTGACTATGCCATTTATTTATTTAAAGTCTGGACATGGTTAAGTTACAAGTTTACCCGTAAACATACTGGGAAAAAAAATACATAATCTTAAAGTCAGTGACTCTGTTTGTTTTATATCCTTTTAGGATATTAACAAGATTCAGAAGTCTTATCCAAATAAACTCTTTTTAAAAGAGAAACTTTTCTGATGAACAATATAATAATCTCAAATGTTCTTGGAACAAATTTACCACATCGCTATTTTCATTCTTAATTAACAAATTAAATACAATCTTTCACAGGTGTTCATTGGAAATGTATGTGAATGCAAGAATTTCAGAAATGGAAATATAAGGAAGCCTAGAAATCTGTTCCACTACAGAAGTGATGAGAATATTAACCAAAATTATCAAAGTCAACTTTTTCACATCTCTGGAAATTAGCAAAGTCTTGCAACAATCTAAGGGGTATAAGAGCAGGAGGTTTTTGACATTTTCACTTGTCTGATTGCCATCTCTGTCCTCAAATTCAAAGTAATTTTGAAAACCGACATCCCTACAACTACAGTATCTATAAAATAAGGAACTTTGCAGCCACTTGAAGGGGAATAAATCAGTATGGAGCTCCCCCCAAAACATAACTGCTGTGAACAAGAACCCACTTTATAATACATAAGTTCACAATAGCTAAGATACCGAAACAACCTAAGTATCTCTCAGCAGATGAATACATAAAAAAGATGTGAATGATATTATTTGGCCATAAGAAAAGAGAAAAAGAGAAATTCTACCTTTTGTGACAACATGGATGGATCTTGAGGGCATAATATAAGTGAAAAAAACAAAAGAGAAAGACAAATACTGCATAATACCACTTACATGTGGAATCTATAATAAAAATCAAGCTCATAGAAATAGAGTAGAAAAGTAGTTACCAGGGGTTGGGGTTAGGTAGTGGAGAAAATAAGGTGAGGTTAATAAAAAGGCTACAAACTGTCAAAGATAAGATGAATAAAGTCTAAGAATCTAATGTGAAGCATGGTTACCATAGTTTGTTGAGAGGCTGTCCATCAAGATCAATGGCTAAGAAAGAATTCTTGATAGGGTGTACGGTGCAACTTAGTAAGTGTATTTAAGTCACACAGGGACAGGACCTACGGGCAGAAAGAGCTGCATTTTTGCAGTATGAAGCTGTTAGTTGTATGCTTAGCACTCAAGGGGGAGTGGATGTGCAGGGAGTATTAGATTATAAATGTCTTTTCAAAATTTTACTTGTAAAAAAGCTTTCCCAAGATTTCCCTGGTGCTTATCATTCAGTTTGATATTAACTACCCTATGAGATATACAGGCAGTCATGAGACCCTTTAAAAATAGCAACCTTTAGCAACCAGTACATATTTGATCCTTATCAAAACTATGCAGGCTATAGGTTAGTCTTCTGGCTTAAAGGTGAAAATTTTCTGCCTCTATCCCTCATCATAGTTGATAACACTATATTGTGTAATTTAAATTTGCTAAGGAAATGGAGCTTAAATGTTCTCACCAATGAGAACATTGTGTGTGTGTGTGTGTGTGTGTGTGTGAAAATACGTATCTAGAGTATTTAAATACATTAACCAGTTGCTGAATTAAAATATGTGATGATATATTTAAACAGGATTTTAACGTAAGAACTCTTTGAAGGTAAGGCATTTAAAAAATGACTATAATCTGAATAACAAGCCAAAACAAAAGTAGAAGGAACATTGTTCACAGAAAAAAAGAATTGCTTGCACGGTCCCTGAGGTGGAAAAGAGCAGCATATGATTGACCTATGTAAGGTCTGGAGACACAGTCAATGAAGAATGATGTGTCATGGTATAGAGAAGGAATTATAAACAGTCACTAGATAATGTATGTATCAATTTCTCTCATAACTCACAAATATTCTATACTAGAATTCTTCTAGATCTCAGGCTTCTCACCAAGCTAGTGGGTAAATGTCCACCTAGGATTGATGGACTTTGTTTTGTGGGAATACTTAAAATATGGATCTCTTCTTGTGTTTAAGCATTTAAGCATGGCCACATCCTTTAGATGTTGGTCAGCACCCAGACAGAACTCTATCTCCCATGGGATAACCTACTTCTAATATTTATGTAATATTTTCCATGACATGATAAATACAGGCCTGCTATATTCAACTAAATTGAGAAGCACATTTCACTTTTCATCTGAGAACATCATTATTTTGCGGTGATAATAATTTATTCATTTTTCTTTTAAACATTTTTTTAATTTTCTCAAACCCTAAGGAGGAACACAATATTACAATAAAATTTAACAAAAATATTTATTTTAAAAGCATTTATGTTGTAAGCCTTTATTGAACATGTAATGTCTATTGTCAGTCTTTGGTGTGGTTTTCTGAACCAAGATTCAAAACTGTGTTTTCTTTCTTCAAAGTGCTTTGCTGCATTAATATAATGTGTCTAGTATTTGCTGAAAAGTATGGTATCTTATAGATTTCTCCATATAATCTTATATATTTCACAGATGTGGCTTACTGGAAGATAAAAAAAATCTCACAAAAAAAATCTTAAAATTAGAAACCTATAGCTATTTCATTAACCTATATTAGTAATGCTAAGTTAATTCATTCCAAGTCTTTCATTTAAAAATGTGTGCAATGTACATTTTTGCAAATATGTATACATTTATGACTACCTTTTATTCAATTATTATTATTACTAGTAGTAGTAGTAGTAGTAGTAGTAGTTTATCTGTTTCTGGATTAAGATGTCCAAGTATCTTAAAGAGATGTATTCATTTAGTCATAAATCAAAGGATTATTGAGCTCCTATTGTGCAGCAGAGGACTTTACCAAATGCTACTGTCCTTATGCTTCTTGAATCCAGGGTGAAGGAAAAATAGTCATCTCTAAGTGTCAAAAATTCGCTGAATTTTAAAAGCAATTGTATTATGATATCCTTATAAGAAAGTCTTTCTTTTTACTTTAGGCAACAGTAAATGCTATATCCTAAGATCTTTTTATAAAAATAAATTTATACTAAATGCAGCCTTTTTAACTATACAAAATATTTATGTAGTTCATAATATATGCTATCATTTTAATACTTCGGATCTGATTGTGTTTATGTTTTCAAGGTAGGAATTTATGCTGTAGTCACTCTTTATAGCCCATTTAACTTGAGGATGACATTTATAGAGTAGGTGATTAATAAATATGTATTTTAATAAAAATCAAATTACTTGTCTATTATTCATATATTCTATTGTAAATCAGAGCAAATAACTTTGGAAAATAATAGCTTCTAGGATACATTACATTAAAATTATTCTTTCTTAATTAAAAAAAAAAATAAGTAATCTCTGCAACCAGTGTGGGTTTCAAACTCATGACTCTGAGATCAAGAGTCACATGCTCTACTGATTAAGCCAGTAAGGCACCCCGTTCTTTTTTCTTTTCTTTTCTTTTCTTTCCTTTCCTTTTCTTTCCTTTCTTCTCCTTTTCCTTTCTTTTAGAGAAAGAGAGAGAGAGAGACAGAGAGAGAGAATGTGTGAGCTAGGGGAGGGGCAGAGGGAGAGGAGAAGCAGATTCCCCATTAAGTGGGAAGTTTCCAAGGCTCCATCCCAGTACACTGAGACATGACCTGAGTTGAAAGCAAGAGTGATATTTAACCAACTGGGCACTCAGGTGCCAACCTGCCTCCCATCCCCCCAGTTCTTTTCTAAATAAGCAAATAGGTTAAATATGAATATATTATCAGTTTTGTCTCTTAAGAGGAAGATCTCAAAATGCATGTGACTCTCATAAAATTAGAGCAACTTGGAAATTTTTAGTAGATCATTGACTTGTTCATAACATCTAAGGGTTTCTTACTGATGAGATCTTACCAAAATGTCAGGTCCTCTTTGTTTAAAATATTTCTGGATAAAATCATAGTAATAAGTCTACTTAAATACCAACTATTTGGATATTCCTACTATCATAAATAACAATAATCAAGGGATATATAAATGTAAATAATAGAGTGATGGTCTCAAATACAGTTTCTCTTTTAGCCTAGAATATATTAAAATCTTGATATCTTCTAAGTACATTTAGAACAAATTATATTATATTTATAATCTCATAATGAATTTTAAAAAGATTGGGTTTGGAGTGCCTGGGTGGCTCAGTGGGTTAAAGCCTCTGCCTTCGGCTCAGGTCATGATCCCAGGGTCCTGGGATCAAGCCCCACATCGGGCTCTCTGCTCAGTAGAGAGCCTGCTTCCCCCTCTCTCTCTCTGCCTCCCTCTCTGCCTACTTGTGATCTCTGCCTGTCAAATAAATAAATAAAATCTTAAAAAAAAAAATTGGGTTTATGTGACCTGTAAAAATGTTCTTGAAAAATTTTATCTCAAGCAGAATAGGAATGTATAAGTGATTTTAACAACATATCTTCATTGTGTAGGTGTGTAAATGTGTTTGTGGGTTTATTTAACTATAATCCCCACCCTTTCATGAACCAATCTCTTTGGACCATTTAAAAAATCTTATTAAATTTTTCTGTATGTATTATGTGGTTGGAAATTTTAATGATATATGTACAATCTGTAAGGAGGTACATTGCACTGAAACTGTTCTATTAAACACAATATAATTAAAAATAACTACCTTGGAAAATATAAAGTTCCTTATAATTGCAGGTATTCAAAGATATACAAGGAAGGAAATTTCTTGGACATGTGGTAGAATAAAGCCAGAGAAAATGGTCTTTTGAATCAGATTGACCTCCAAATCTCAAACTAAGTACATAATATGATTTTTTTATATAATTTGTCATGGCTGTGATAAACAGTCCACTTCTACACATTTATACGTCTTTCTCCATCTAAAGATATTTCTTTTAGTAATCCATGTAATAATTCATTAAATTCTTTATTTTGGTAATGACTTTCTTGTAATTGTTGTTTCTGTGTATTTGTTATAATTCTTTTAGATTGACTACTCATGTACTACAAAAGCCATCATTTTCTCCCTAAATCTTTATTCAAGGTTTTACATAGCATATGCTTTCAGTAAATATTATTTATGGCAATATGTACCCTTAATGAAGTATCTAACAAAAAGTGGACATTTTGATGATTTAGAAAAGTCAAATAAATATCAATCTATACCAAACCTAGGTTATATTATAATAACTGTATGACTATTTTATGTCATTTATATTCTGCTTCAATTCATTTCCATGCCACTTCTCAAATTTTCTATTTTTATAATAACTTGGAAATTCACAACAATACCAGCTATACATCCAATTAGAATACAGTTTTTTCCCAAATACGTTTTTGAATTTATGGGTAGAACCATGTGAGGGTTTTTGCTAATAAGGAGAGCAGAATTTAATTCCAGACATAATATCAGATTTGTTCCAAAATTATCTTAGAGACTATTAGAACAAATCAGGGCAGAATGACATGTGATCACTGAATAGTATTGGAAAACCTGGGAGTTCAATGACAAAATGAAGATAATTCATAAAATAGTCCTGAATGAACCACTGTTACTAGAATAAATCAGGATAAAGTGTTATCAAATTGGTGAAAAGATTGGAAAACCTGAATTAAATAAGATAAAGATAATTTAAACTGGTTGAGCGAGAAATGAAAGTCTAAGCTAAATCAATGTAGTGTCTCTCCTTAGCTAATTGATTAAATTACAGGGGGAATAACTCTTGAATTTTTAGTCTATATCTTTCACTATTTTCCCAGCTGGAAGAAAAATAAAACAATTTCCTACTTATATACGACATTTTTTATGAAATAGTGGAAGAATTACATCAAATATATTTCTCTTTCTTCTGTACACATGAACTTGAATTGCTTAACTTGATGTATGAGATGCTGGCATTTGACACACACCACTGAGCTTTGAAGAATAAGGACGAATCATCTCTGCAATAGTAAAAACAAATATAAAACTTCTGTGGAGTGATCTTTTTAGAATACATAAAGAAATTATGTAAAACTTGCCAGAGATTTAAAATAAAATCACAAATTTCTAAATCAGTGTGTCATAAATGAGGTTTGTATTTTACTTTTTTAAATTTAATATCATAAGGTATAAGTGGTTGTAAGTCAAAACAAGTAAAATCATGTTAGTGGCAAGTAGTTTTTAAGTACAGACTTAAATGCAGCAATAAAATATACTGAATATTTAAAGTTTATTAAGATTCATTATAGACTAAATGTCATTGACATCCTAACATTTATTCAACAGTAATATTCTCAATAGGATATTATATTTATTTGGGAATTTGATAATTTGAAAGTTAAAAGCCAGAAAAAATCAATATTATATAATTGTGATTTATGTAGGAATAATTATATTTGGGTAATGTCTGACAAGGATAGTCTGAAACTTGATATTTATAAAATTATGTTCAATTTCATATGCTACTGGTGTCTAATGAATGGGATATATTTGTGACTAGACAGGATGTTAGAATATGATAGATGACAGTTTAAATTGCACTAATAGTATTATAAATTACCACATTATTTTGTATTATCAAAATGTTTAATTATTACAATCATAAATTAAGTAAAATAAATTATGACTTGATCTATACTACAACACTTTGTAGCAATGTACTTCATTTAAAAACAAAATAATTTTGTTGATATCAAAATAATTCCTTTTTTTTTTTTTTAAAGATTTTATTTATTCATTTGACAGAGAGACATCACAAGTAGACAGAGAGGCAGACAGAGAGAGAGGTAGAAGCAGGATCCCTGCTGAGCAGAGAGCCCGATGCAGGACTCGATCCCAGGACCCTGAGATCATGACCTGAGCCGAAGGCAGCGGCTTAACCCACTGAGCCACCCAGGCGCCCGATATCAAAATAATTCCTAAACATAGTTTTAAAAATCAAAAGGTACTAAAGGACTTTAGTAAAAATGATTATCTCACAAGTCTATAACTCAAATATTTCCTGCTTTTTATACTTCACAATTTACCAAAATAATTTCACTTATATTCAATACAGATGTAACTTAATAAACATTTTTCTGGATTGTTTTCAATCTTATGCATTACTCTCATCCTTTTCCTGGTTAGTAAATGTGGACTTCCTCATATCTTCCCCATCTCATACTCTTCCTCCTGGATTATCATCATATTTAGATATAACCAGAAGTCATTGTTTACATTGTATTGTTTATAAAAATATTGTCCAAGTGGTTACTGGAACCTAAAAATCAGGGTCACTTTGAGGGACACTGTAACTGCTTTTAAGGCCTGATCCACAGAAACTTGGGCTGCAAGATAGAGGAGGTAGTTGGTAAGAATTAGAACATGGAAGAAATTCAGCCAAAGATGGAAAAGCCAATGGTAGCACTGTGTGTGGAGAGGTGAAGGTAAGGAGGGTACATACACACTGACTTCTCCTTTCCCCTACTCTCCATTGCCTTCTATTATCTTCCATTGACCAACCTATCTGGAATGCATCTAACAAAGAAGCCTGAAACATTTAGTCAACAGGAGTCAGGCTCTTGTGGTACAGAGAAATGATGGGGCCCAAATTACAGAGTTATAAGCAAATGATGAGCAGACTAAATATCATGTATTTTATACCACACACCCTGACATCCTTGTCACAGATAAATTGGTAATGTCCTCATGAAATTGGTTCCTAATTTTTTTTTTCTTCTTCTGAAGACTTCTTTTCTAGGCAGCCATATTTCTTTTCTAAGATGTACATTTTTTTTCCTTGCACTGAAACAGAGCTCTCATCCTGTCATTTCTCAAAACCATTCCTTCTATTAGATACCCGTTTCCCGGATATCAGTGCTTTCTTCTCTGTTTATTCTCTCATTTGCTAAAGAATAACCTTTAACTGTTTCTTAAGAAAATGTAGCTGGCGTGTCTGAATATGTCTTATTATATCCTTATATTTGGTGGTTTAACTGGATATTAAGTTGTAGATTGGAAAAAGATTTCCCGCAGAAATTTTAAGGCAAGTTTCATTACACTGTAGTAGTCAATGTTGCTGTACAGAAGGGAGGTATTATTATGATTTCTTTATGCACCAAAGACATTTTGTTCTCACTCCCTAGAAGATTCTTATAAGCATTTTTATTTTCTGATGTTTTACAAAATTTATTTTACATTAGTGGGGAGCAGGAAGATGCTGATGTGGAATAAGTAGACCCTAGGCTTGCCTGGTCGCACAAACACAACTTGGTAACTATCAAATCATCCCAAATACCTCAGAAATCAACCTGAAGATGGACAGAACAAACTCCACAACTAAAGGGAGGGAAGACACCATATTGAAGAAGGTAGGAAGTGTGGTACACGGTTTAAAAGAAAAAGGGATTAAGGCTGCTGCAGAGGGGAGGGAGCTGTGGCTGCAGAGAAGGGCAAGACAGAGAGAGGAACACACGGAAACTCACAAGGAGAACATTTCCCCAAAACCATTGGCTTGGAAAACAAGAAGGGCTCAATTTTGTGAGTTCTTGCAACCTGTGGGTTGGTTGGGAGCATTAAAGGTCAGTGGACTTGGCCCAGAGAACCCAGATGGTACTGCACTGCTCCTGAAGAGAAGGCAAGAAAACAACCCAGAGGCAGATGCTATGGAATCAGCAATCTGAAGAGCATCGGACCACACAGTGGGGAGATTTTTTTTGCATTTCTTGGAGCATGTCCCTGAGAGACAGCATTCACAGAGATACTTCTCTAGGAACTAAGAAGCTGGCTGGTCCAATTTCTCTCCCTCTCCCCTCAGCATAAGCCTAGAGCCACTTGCAGTAAACATTACAATACCAACGCTGGCTGCCTAACTTGCCTATACCAGGCAACAATCCCCTGCACTCTGGTGGAACAGCCCTTCTCAGTCATGCCTGTCTTGTCCCAGCATGGGAGTTCCCTTCCCCAAAGACCAGCACAAAGCCTTGCTCATATCACATCTGCTTACCAGAGAGTTTTGTGGTCCTCTGTTCCAGTGGAACTGCAATGTAAGCTCGAATTTTCTAGCTCTGTCCTGGGGAAGGAAAAGCAGGCTTAGGGAGCTGCTGACCAATTTCTAGCCTATCTTGGCACAGACCTGAGTGCATGGAGAGAATAAACCTCATACCCACCCATAAGACAATAACTGCAAATGAAGGACAAGGTGGCCAGAGCAGATGACACAGAAGAACCAGCAGCTAGCTAATGAAGAAATGTGGTGGGATTTGCCATTTTCCCCCCAAATGTGATGATTATATGAGTAATTGAGTAGTAGAATGATATGATCTATGTTTTAAAGAGATTGCTGTAATCTGTTTTCAGAAGAATTTGCTGTGAAAGAGAAAAAGCAGAAATAAGGAGATGATCTAATGACAATTAAAATAATCCAAGAAGAAAGTTTATCCAGAAGTTTTTCTAGAAGTTCCTCAGCCCTATTAAGAACTAAATACCTTGTTTACCTCATCTAAGAAATGATAAGATTGATCATTCTCCCGGGGCTGTTATTCTCTGATGTTAAAACAGAAATAAATTAAGAAACACAGACAATAAAAAGTGTTGCATTGAGACATTAATTCTAAGAAATTATTTCAAGAACAAGAAAATTATGCATTACTTGAAAATATTTGTTACTGAGGAGACACAAATTTTGGACTATCAAACCACCTAATCAATATGATTTATATATGCCAAATTTCTTTTAAATCCTTGTCAACAAATGAAACTCCTCCTTGCTTTTAGGATATACCTGGATAATGATGGCCTTGGAGGCAGATGTCAATTACATTTCTTAGAACATCAGCATGCTGGGGAGACCACTTTGTGGGTGATAATTCTCTGTAGAATCATCCTGTCCTACAGGAAAAATCACTTCCAAAATCATTTTAAGTTCTGCCAAAATCCAAATTTGTTTCTGCCTTCCCAAGCTTGGATAGCATAAAGGTATTTCGATGCTAGTCATCCACTAGAGTAGTGAAGCAGATTTTTATCTCATGTACTAGGCAGTCAAATTGCTAAGGATCTCACATAGCATTCCTTTTTGCATTCACCAGAAATATTGCAAATTATATTTATCTCCTAGCCCAATTTTTTTTTAGAACTACCATCAATGGATATTGATACATAACAAAAGATAAGAACTAACACCTTCAAATCCGTAAAAGCAATAGGTAAATTATGTAGGTCCTTTGGGTATAAATAATCTCATTTGCTCTCATAGACTTTGTAAATAACACCATGATTTGCTCTGAATATAGATACTGATTTCACAAGGTTACTCAAGAGTCCTTAATAACTAAAAGATAAGGTCATTTGCAATTTGAAGCATTGTATGCATATATTCATTGTGGATAAAAAAAAAATCCAGATCATATTTTTAGTTTTCAGGGAGTTATACTTTTGGAGAAAGATTCAATCTCTCTCTCTCTCCTGTGTGTATGTTTGTGTGTGTGTGTGTGTGTGTGTGTGTGTGTGTGTGTGTATTTGAGAGTTTTGTCTGGTTTCTATTAACTCATATTTCTGAAGGTTAAAACCCTAATGATGAAAAATGTGTTTTATACTTTAAGGTATAGGGCCATGTACTTGAATATTTGGAGCTATTTGCATAGTTGACCTGAATAGAGTTCAAATGATTTATAAGTAAAACATTGTTGGAAATTGTATTTTTATAAATCAAAACTATATTTTAGGAAAACATTGTTGTAACAAATATGCATATTGTTTAATGACTTTAAAATAAAAGACCTGGTAACATGCTTATATACATAATGTACATATACAAATACTCATATTATATATGTGAAGTCTTGATTTTTTTTATATGAGTCTTGATTAACAAGGCAGTTATATTTGTCAAGTGAACAATAGATGACAAAGTGGTCATCCACACAAATTTTTAGTTTTGTGTATTGTCCTCGTGAAGCAGGACCATAAAAAGAGCTTTGAAGCAAATAGATATATTTTACTGTTAATATATTAGGCTTAAATTTTTCATGGCTAAATGATGATTTCTGGAATTAGTTGGATATATTTTGACAAAAAGAAAAGCTTTCTGGAGCTGACTCACAAAGATGTATTTGGTTAAAATGAGTGAATCACAAATGCCAGCAGAATGAATAAAAAGGAAATTGGTTTTATGTGTGTAAAAAAATTCCCCTAAATCCATGCTTAAAATATACCTGAAAGAATCAATATTTTTCTTATTTTTTTCCTAATCCAATTACTCATACCTTTAAATCATGATGACTACACTACAATATTCTGATTGAGGGTGGTAAATTCATTTTGTTAAAGAAAAAACTCTATCTAGATAAAAGAGGTTTGTTTTTATAGGAATTGAAAGGAATAAACTGCAAATTACATTATCCAGTTAGTTTTATATTTCCACTGAAATAAATCTTGCTCTCAATTTCCCATACAGCAGATAATTTCAATGTTGTGTTAAATATGTAGCAGCTGGAGGTTGCCAAATGAATTTGTTGAATGAATGTATTTTAGTGAAGTGTGTACTATCTTTTTTGACATGCATGTAATGATAACACATTCTCTGGCAGCTGGATTCCCTGGGGCAAAATGAAACTGTAATAGAAGATAAAACAGCCTGCTTATGTAATGACCATAAAATAGTATGTATATATTTCATGAAAATGTCTCAATTGGATGAGTGACTTTAGCTGAGGTCATATTTTACAATTCATATCAAACATTCTCAATAACCTGAGTAGAATTTTAAATACTAAAATGAATGCATTTAACTAAATTCAGCTCTTATAAACAAAATCTCAAATCTTAGTTAACATATCATCAAACTATCTTAGCAAAGTATTTTTTAATGAAATGATAAAATGATTTTGGCAACTTTAATTTTTCCAAACACAAATACCTAAAGTCATATAGAGTTTGGTGGGATTTTTTCTTTTATTTATAATCTGATCTTGAATACATGAGGAATTTTTTTTTAAGATTTTATTTATTTATTTAACAGACAGAGATCACAAGTAGGCAGAGAGGCAGGGAGAGAGAGAGAAAAGAGGAAGCAGGCTCCCTGGCTGAACAGAGAGCCCGATGTGGAGCTCTATCCCAGGACCCTGAGATCATGAGCTGAGCCAAAGGCAGAGGCTTTAACCCATGAGCCACCCAGGCGCCCCCGCATGAGGAATTTTGTACCAAAATACTGGTTAAAAATGATAGCTTACCTCTTCCTTTCACACACACAAAAATATGTCTACAGTCAGCCAATGATTTTGGATACTAATTTTTATTAATAAAGACTACAATATATATTATACGTACTTTTTTTAAAGAAGATTTTATTTCTTTATTTGACAGAGAGATCACAAGTAGGCAGAGAGGCAGGCAGAGAGAGAGGGGGAAGCAGGCTCCCTGCTGAGCAGAGATCCCGATGCGGTGCTTGATTCCAAGACACTGAGATCATGACCTAGGTGGAAGGCAGAGGCTTAACCCACTGAGCCACCCAGGAGCCCCTATACATACATTCTTAAGTATATGTGTATCTATCATCTGGCTTTCCATTCTTACCCAGCATGTCTCCCTTTAATCTGTATTGGTATAATCTGTACTTTAGTTAATATCTGGGGATGTTTAGTTATACTGTAGAAGAATAAAAGTAAAATAACAGATACATGAAATTCGTAAGATATGCTGGTATACACAATGAATATTCCATTAGATTTAAAAATAACAGTAGAGTTTATAAAATGCTTTAAGTACAGATCCTAACATCTGAGACATTATAGAAATATGTAAAATGCATTGAATAGATAATAAAAGATTTAAGAAAAAATAAGAGAAGTAATAGTAATAGCAAAGAGGAAGATTAACATTTATATAGATTGTAACATAAAATAAGAGAAAATAAGAAAGCCAAAGGCAAATAAAATTTCCATGGAAGTATTAACTCTCAGCCATAGAACTTGTATTGGAGGACAAATAAATAATAAAAAGAGGGTGATGTTTTGAGAAATGATAATTTGAGATTTTAATCTCTCTGGCATGCTATAAAGATATTCTATGTATTGACATATTGTTATACACAGTATTTTACTAAATAATTGAATATACTTTAT
Source organism: Pteronura brasiliensis (assembly GCA_004024605.1). Taxonomy (NCBI): domain Eukaryota; kingdom Metazoa; phylum Chordata; class Mammalia; order Carnivora; family Mustelidae; genus Pteronura; species Pteronura brasiliensis. The sequence goes on from PJEN01015493.1 coordinate 37,550, forward strand.
ATTTGTGACTATATTAATTTTCTATTTCTAACTAATTTTCTAGTTTCATCATTTCTCTGATTTCATGTTCAACCTTATTGAAAGTATTTTTCCATTAAAATATTAAAAAAAAATAATTTCTTAGAGGTGTGCCTGGGTGACATGGTTGGTTAAGCATCTGCCTTAGGCCTAGGTCATGATCCCAAGGTACTGGGATCCATGGAGCCCCCAGTCCAAGCTCCGTGCTCAGAGGGGATCCTGACTTCATCTGAAATCAGGTTTCCCTTATTTATTTTTATAATATATAAGCTCTTGACTGATGCAGGAGTTACTTAGGGAATTACCTATATACAAAGGGGATGATTATATATTTTATTAAATATTAAAAATTATTAAAATATTTTATATATATTTTAAGGAGATGATTTAATATTTTATTGCATTGTGATCAGATGATATGGTTATATTTCTATCTGTTGAACCAAATAAAAAATTAATTTTAAATGTCAAGTGCTATATATATGTATAATTTGTATTCAAATTTTATCATGTCCTCTATTAATTGACTTAGTAAAGACTGTTTTATTTGTTTATTCCTAGAATTTATTTTTTAATATATTTTGAAACATCTGTTCAAATTTATAAAACTTGGAATTTTAAAATTCATTGTAAAATATACCCTTTATTTTAACCTTTATGATTCCATTTAAATCTGCTTCCTTGAATTATCTTTTTATTTATTGAAATTACTACTCTTTCATTATTTTTTCCATAAAGAAAAATGTACAGCATATTTTTATTTTATTTTCACCATTTAAAATATCTTTGTCAAATTTGGTGGCTTATTATTCAATCCTGCTATTTATACATATTATTAACTATCATGTTTGATCTTAGGTATTCGTGTTGGTTCTCATTTAGTGCTATATTCTTCAGTATATTGAATCACATATAAATTGATTTGAGTATGATTTATATCAATTGTAAAATGGGCTTATGTTTTACATATCATCTGCTAGTTTTAAGGAATTGATGTTTAAGGTATTATTTAAAAATTAAAAGAATGAACAAAATGTTATATTTTTTAGTTGATTCTACTATTTTTGAAAAAACATTCTAATATTTTTGAAAAGTTATTCTTTCAACATCAATGAATTAATACATTGTATATTATGTAGAAAAGTGCCCACTGTCACAGTTGTTATATGTTCTAATTTCTGCTTGAACATAATTTGATACATATTTGGATATCTGCAGCATCAACTTTTTTTAACTTATTTTAATATTTTAATATTTTGTTTATTTATTGCTGGACAGACATCAAAAGTAGGCAGAAAGGCAGACAGAGAGAGAGGGGGAGGCAGGCTCCTCACTGAGAAGGGAGCCCGATGCGGGGCTCCATCCCAGGACCCTGAGATCATGACCCAAGCTGAAGGCAGAGGCTTTAACCCACTGAGTCACCCAGGCGCCCCAGCGTCAACTTTTTTATAGGTCATTTTTTCTCTTTCCTCATTAGTTCATGTCTTAGTTTTAATCTTAATTAGGGAGAATTTTTCTGTCTGTCTAGTCACCTTCAAGAAGTTTTAAATAACTATAATAACTATTTTAGTTATATACCAATGTTAACATACTGATACATTTTAAATTATTGTATTAATAAAATATTATATAATGAAAATAATGGAACAAAAGCAACAATATTCTGTTAGTATATTTGGACAATATTAAAACTATCTCAATAAATGATAATAAAGTAAGAATTATAGGGGGCGCCTGGGTGGCTCAGTTGTTAAGCATTTGCCTGTGGTTCAGGTCATGACCCCAGGGTCCTGAGATGCAAGCTCCGCAGGAAGCCTGCTTCTCCCTCTCCCACTCCCACTGCTTGTGCTCCCTCTCTCGCTGTCTCTCTCTGTCAAATGAATAAAATATTTAAAAAGTTATACATGTATGATTTATAAACATGTTTTTTTCAGAATATTTAATTTTATGAGAAATCAAGGATATGTTGCCTAATTAATCATAGTGTTTTCTCTGCAAAAAGTGTGATGATGATTATTGAACTGAAAAGGCAGAAAAAAATCGATCAGATCTGGCCTTATTGAATATTTTAATCATGGGCTTAATTTTAGCAAACATATCAATAACATATTAGATACTGTCTTTTTTTCAAACACGTGACATAAATGCTATTATCACCATTTGACAGATGAGAAAACTGAGTTTTTGTTTTATTTTTTATTTATTTTCAGCGTAACAGTATTCATTGTTTTTGCACTGCACCCAGTGCTCCATGCAATCCGTGCCCTCTCTAATACCCACCACCTGGTTCCCCCAACCTCCCACCCACCCCCCGCCGCCCCTTCAAAACCCTCAGATTGATTTTCAGAGTCCATAGTCTCTCATGGTTCACTGAGATCAGATCAGGTAATCTGATCTCAGAACTAGAATTCTCAAATTTCTATATGTACCCCAACCCATCCTACTCCTTTCTTTGATTTGTATCTTCTTTTAAAAATTTCTTTCCTTTCTTTTTAGATTTCAACCCCAGTTTGTGATTTGACATGTATGAATGACAAACTTTGTGTCTTTATTTGCTGTTCGGTGATAAGAATAGTGAGTGCATGGGAATCAGTAAGCTTAGTTTTTAAGTTTGACCCTTTTGACCCTTTTAAGTTTTTCTTGTTTTTTGAAATTTTAAAGGTCCTAATTGCAGTACAATACCACAAAATCAATAGGGTATAGATTGCCAAGAAACTCAGAAAAAAACATATGCAAGAACTGGTACACCCAGGCGATATCCTAGAAGTCAGAAAACTATTTTTTGTTTTGTTTTGGGGGTTAACACAAAGTGTAGGAAAGCAAAGTTCTAATACTAAAATAAATGTTTTTTAGAAGTCATCTGGGTGGCTCAGTCGGTTAAGTGTCTGCCTTCAGCTCAGGTCATGATCTGGGAGTCCCAGAATGGAGTCCAAGGATGGAGTCCACCAACAGAGTCCCTGCTCAGCAAGGAATCGGCTTCTCTCTCTGACCCTCCCCCTTCTTGTGTTTTCTCTCTCTCACTTTTCTCTCTCTCAAATAAATAAAATCTTTTTAAAAAATGCTTTTTACAGATTAGTACAATAGAACACATCTGATAAGTGACATCTGATAACTGCAAACAAAATCCATGAATTTACTTTCAAGCTACCGATATCCATAAGAGCAGATTGTATTAAAAATTCTCAGAGGGGACACCTGGGTGGCTCCATTGGTTAAGCAGCCAGCTTTTGGCTTCAGCTTGGGTCATGATCTCGGGGTCCTGGGATGGAGCCCTGTATCAGGTTCTGTACTCAGCAGGGTGTCCACTTGAGATTCTCTCCCTTCCTCTCTTTCTGCCCCTCCCCCCACTTGTGCACGCGCTTTCTCTCTCTCTCTCTTAAATAAATAAATCAATCTTTAAAAAATGATTAGGGACTTCAGTTGACACACTTCAATGAGTTAATATTTTGATGTGAACACCAAAATCCTTCATGTGATCTTGTGAAGTATTTTGTGATCACAAATCTTCATTTGATCTTGATGTGAAATTAGTAGAAACACGGTGATCAGCATTAAATACATGGTAGATCTACCACTTTTCTTCCTCTTCTACATAATGTATTGAACTTGTTGTACAAATTTTCATATCTTCTCCCAGTTTCCTAATCTCAGATAACAGCTCCACATTTTTCCAGATGCCCAGCTCACTAAATGGAATCTCTATATTTTAATTCTATTACTTTTTTCTTTCTGCTACCAAAAAGCACACAGAAATTCGACTCAAATATAAAGTCAGTTCATTGTATCTCAAAACATTTCTCATTTTTAACCATGTCTTACTTCAACTTTTATGATCCTAAATATAGATGCTTTCTCTTTTTTTGGTAATTATAGTATAACTGGTATTGGCAAATTCAACTTGTGGCCACTTCTGTCCTTTGTTAGTCTAATTTTTGCTCTGCAATCACATGGATCTGTCTACTACATAATTAAGACAAATTCACTCTCATTGTTTTCCTCCTAATCATTGTAATAAAATTTGTATGCCTAGGCATAGCCCAAATGGGTCTAAATTATATGGCCACTTCTTACCTCCCCAGTGTCACCTCAAAGCACTCTCTTCCACAAACACAGTAGAGTCCAGGTACACAATCATTCTTTCTTTTATCTTTTCTTTTTTTTTTTTTTTAATTTTTTCTTTTTTCTTAAAGAAGAAAAGAAGTTAATTTTTTTCCTCATCTTTAGGGCCTTTCCAATTGTTCATTATTTTTTTTTAAACAGGCATATTCTTTCTTCAATTATTTGGGGAACATTCGGGGCTTGGCTAAACTGTTACTTCCTTCTTGGCTAAACTGATATCTCCTGTAACTACAACTTCTAAAATGTTATCTTCCACTTCATTTCAGTTATTTATAACTTTGCTTCCTTTATTTTGTACATAGTAAACAATATTATTTGAAAATATTATATAGTTTTATTTTTTTCATTTTTCCTGAATAAATGTAATTTTAAGACTACTTTTAGAGCAATGTTAGGTGTACAACAAAATTGGGAGGGAGACAAACCATAAGTGACTCTTAATCTCACAAAACAAACTGAGGGTTTCTGGGGGGAGGGGGGTTGGGAGAGGGGGTTGGGGTTTTGAACATTGGGGAGAGTATGTGCTATGGCGAGTGCTGTGAAGTGTGTAAACCTGGCGATTCACAGACCTGTACCCCTGGGGATTAAAATATATGTTTATAAAAAAATAAAATTA